>JAAAQI020133895.1:0-13111 GCA_011800005.2 Stichodactyla mertensii | reverse complement strand
ACTCGTGCGATATCGTTTTTCTCGCGAAATTCAACGAGGAATTCCCTCGTCCTCCCATGAATTCTCCTATAGAATTTGACAATCATGAAGATGTTTGCGTGGGTTCATTAACGTTTTCAAACTTGCATTAGCGTTTTTGTGCAATCAATAAACAAAAACACGCATTAAATACAGTGTTTTGGACATTCATTATAGCATGGCAATGCTTCTTCGCTTAAATGAATATTCCTTCGTGGTTAATGAACAGCAAAAGGTGTATTAGTAATCACGCCAACTTTTTCCACTTCACCTTCTCATTAATCATCCCCCTCTTTTCTTTCAATGGAAAATCCCCCCCTCCCCCTTATGTCTGTACCTATGGTCTATGCTAGACTATTAATAACAAAACTATTTCAATTTAAACTTACCGGTGATGACGTCCTCTGTGTGTTTTTGTATTTGGCTCGTAAACAAGGACTCGAGCTGATGGCAGTCATGCCAAAAAATACATTTTTCATTTCATCCTTGGGTTGGAAATTGAGTAACTGAAAGAAAGAAAAATAAAGTAGGGCTCAGTCATGGATTTGTTCTTGCAGTTTTCAACACCAGGGAAACTATTTTATAGCAGTTGGATGTCAGGCAAGTGCAACGCTCTTAGCGATGTTGATCACGTATCGTTGTGAAAAATAAAATCCTCTCCTTCCTTTTTGCTACTGACAAAACAATTTAACGCTGTGATGCGGATTTCAGCTAGGCGTTATTTATGTAACAAAAATAGCACATCTGTAATGATGCTAAAAAAATTAATGAATCTCTTTATTAAAGTGTCTAGTCGTTCTAGCGCTTTCACACTAATTGTGAGCACTATCACTCACACACACTGCCACTACATTAACTGTTTTAAGCATACAACTCTCAGCTCACATGTTGATTTTTACGAAGGAAGGAGAACCGGAGAACCCGGAGGAGAATCCTCGTGGCAAGGGAGAGAACAACACATCTAACAGACTCTACTCACATGTGTCATCCGCAGGGCTCGTACCAGAGACCCGACCCGTTGGACTCACAGTGGTGAGAGACGAACGTTTTACCGCTACGCCACCCACGTCACCCAATTTCCAATATTCATCTCATACCTGTGTGGTTGAATAAAGAGCAGGCGATGTCAAGGTATCAGATAACAACCGTTCATACAGATACTCCAAGACTTCCATCCTTCCAATAGACACATCACTGGATATCGTCTGATGAGAGCTGCTAGTTGATTTATCAAAGTCGATGTTCAGCGGTGTCAGCATGCATCTGAAAACAGAGACACATTGAAGATAAGCACATGTCGGTGACAACTGTTGCGACCATAGTGAATTGTTCCAGGGTGTGCAGGAAAATGTCTAGTTCAATCTTCATGTCAGTCTATACTTTTAGTTTTTTGAGAGTCTTGAATAACCCTACAAAATTGCTGTCAACTTTTTGTTAACGTTTCACAGTCACACAAAAATTGTCCGATCCAAGGAATCAAGTAAGAAAGTGATAAGTAAATAACTCCACTTTTAGCTTGCATTCACTTTCCAGACATCGGTTCACTGGTCAAACACAAGGCATTCAATTGAAGGTTCGAGGTACAAATTTGAATAATCCTTTGAAACGACCTTGCAGCTTCGCTTGGATGCTTTGTGTTTGATGAGTGACCCAATGTATGGGAAGTGGTCAAAGTCAGGAAAAGACCTGATGAATTATCCCATTTGATGCTGCAGTTCAGTCCCCTCCCTCTGCCAAGAATGGGACACAAAAATTAACCAATACCTAAGATGATCATTTGTACAAGCGTCTGCTAGCCTCTCTTTCATGTCTTCAAAGTCTTTCCCGCCAAAACCATAGGTGCCCAGTCCACTGAAAAACTTTTCTGCCATCTGCAGTAGAGGATGACTGGACTGAGTGCTTTCTTCATCATGTATTTGGTCCTCTGTATCTGATACAGGTGAGAGTACTGGATCTACATGCAGTATAGTGATTGCCACACTTGTGAACTTGAGTTTGAGGTGCATTGTTTCTGGGGAGGGGTCCTCCAAGGCGGCTATACCAGCAAGACCCTGATTCAGTGGTGATAATGGTTTAACAGCATTTGGTTTGCCTTGCAAAGAAAAGTAAAACAAGGAATATCAAATTATTTAAGGTGTATAAAAATGGATTTATTGTTTTTTCTTTGCTTCTTTCCCTTTTTTTTTCAAATTTAATTTCTCATTTGTCTTCCTTTCTTCTTATATCATTAAATACTGTATGCCACATACATGGCACGTGGATAGCATTCTGGTGAGTCTGTTGCAGACAAAATGAAAGCAATATTGAGTTATACAATTACCAGCTTTGCAATCTAGTAAGGAACCCTAGCAAAACCTGGGATTCCTGTGGTGATATACTACACATTGGGCTTCCTGTGTGGCTGAAAAACCAATTACCACAATCAGGAAGAACTCAGACATGGTGTGGTATATGAGCTTATTTAGATAACCCAGTATGACAGTTTACTATTGAACTCGCACACCCTACAGAAAACAAATGTGTCATACATGTACCACAGGAAACCTAATTTTCAGTGTTCTCTACTTGTATGTAATGTACCTGACAGAGAAGATAAACCCTGCACTCCCACCGACTGTGTACTGGCAAAGACATTACCAGCAGCCTCTGTAAGACTTGGACCTATGAATAAAAATAATAGTACATGGTATGAGTTTATTAGACAGTACAGATCACATAGCTTACCTAGTTTTTATAATTCTTAACCAGTGATGAAATTACCTGTGGCATTAAACTGAGGGATGGCTCCAAAACCAGGAGTGAATAGCGAAGCAGAGGGTTTTTTAGCACCCATCATGTCAGGTGGTAACATGGGCTCTTCTAGCGGTGGGAAGACATCATGACCACCTGAACTCCATTGACTTGATGGCATAGAATAAAACTTCTCTTCACTGTCATCTCCAAGAACACTGAACAATTGAAACAAAATAGTATCAATAATGAGGTCCATATGTATTGATGGATGAGAGAAGGAATGGAATGGATGGATAGATAAGTGGATGAATAACAAATGAATGGTTAAATGAATGAATGGGTTGTTGAAAAATAAATGGATGAATGAATGGATGGTGGAGGGAGGGAGGGGAAAACAGCCACACAGATGGACAAAGGGATGGATGGAGCAGTTGGATGCATGAAAAGATGGATGGATAAGCAGATGGTAGGGTGAGTGGGTGGATGGATGGATAGAAGGATAAAATGATTCAAAATTAAGACAGACAAATGAAAGTAATAAACTAATAAGCATAGAAAATCCAACCAAATAAAAATGAAGGCACTGCTAAAACCACTAACCAATACCTGTCATATTCTGTGCCTGATGAAAAATGTGAAGAATTCTCTACATTATTTGATGAATCAAAACTAAAATTCCATGATTCCACCCTATTATGTCCAGTCTCCATCCTCTGCTGTTTTTTAGCTTGAAGTTGATTTTGTAAGTCTTCTTCTATTCTTCTATAATCTTCAGCTTGCATTGGTTTATTGGTTGTTCCTGTACCCTTTAACCCAAGAGGCTCAGCTGTATCTCCTGTGATCACAAGGAACTATACATTATTTATTGGAGTAGGGGGTGGGGATGGTAATTAAATAGATGTGCTGAAAATATTTTTTAATAACGTAATCTAAATCCACAGGTGGAGAATTTATGACATACTTAGCATTAATCTTTATCCCTGATGCTGATATGTGCTGTAGCTTCTTAAACATCTCTGAACACAATTTCTTTCATGATTTGAGAGGAGCTTACTGGATCATAAACTAAATGGATAGTGAGTAAAGGTTCATTCACTTACCAATAAGTGCTAGTGCACTAGCTAATTCTAACAGTAGATGTACTTGTCTTGGAGCCAAGAACATATTCAGTGTACCAAAGAAGCATTCAATATCAATCTAGTTGACAAAACAAACATTTCATTGGAAACCCTAGTGGCCATGAAAGTGAGGGAACAAAACAGCAATGGCTAGAAATTAAACTCAGACAAAAGGTGGCCAAAGCAATGCATGTATATTCAATGACATGGAATGATGGGAGACTTTCGAACTGACTGTCACAAATTGGATTTCATCCAACTGTAAATGGTACTTCTAAAATGTAAGTTACCTTTGGTCCTGGAACTGAAGCATTTTGTTTGAATTTGACTTTCACTTCAAGATGTCCAGAAAAGTTCCCAATCTGTACAGATGGCAGTAGACTGCTCTTGTCAGATTTAGCTAATCCATCAGCTGTTCCATTCAAACATGGACTTATAGATGAAGAGCTCAAACCACTAGTAGGGGAAGGTGGAGGTGACTCTGGAGATTCTGAATCAAACTCATGAGGCATTGTCCTTGCTGCTTCATGGAATTCATCTAAATAAGCTGATATACCAAATATTTTAAGGTTTTTGAAAGCAAAAGCTGCTGGTTCATAGACACTCTTGGCTTTGTACTGGTTATCTTTGTCTGTTAGTTCAGTTGAAAGATCTGAATAGTCAATCCTGGTAGCAAAAAAGCATAGCACTGTAAGAAACTCAAGAGATAGTCAAAACAGAGCTGTTGATTTCATATAACAGGGAAATGTAAGGGAGGAGTGGTGAGAACAGCAGTTATACATTGCACACAGGCTACCCCATCTCTGAGTCGAGCTCAAGATAATTTAATAAATTGATGATTATATATGTTTTTGAGTTTTTTAATTGGATGAGGGCAGAGAAGCCATTTAAATTTCTTTTTATAACAATGGTACCTTTTAATGTGTATCTCCACACCAACCCCTGATTTAGTTTCTTTTGGCAGATGCTCCAGTCTGATAACAGTATCAGAGAATGTCAACTTGATCCTTGACAAGACTGCAAGAAAAATTATGAATTGTAATAAATTTCCCATATCGTTCCTTGGACCCACCATAAATCATGATCAATGTATTAAAAATATGACCATACATCTCAAGCCTAATCTGGTAGATGAAAAGAAAGTACTATATTATATTGCACATAATAGACAAAGTTGTAAGAAGTAGTTAATGTGAATACAGTAAAATTAATAAACCTGATTCAATGGTTTGAGCAAAGGACTCCAGTCCTTCAAATGACTGGGTAGTAGACTCAGCTTGTTCCTCTCCAGGAGATGGGCCTTGTTTTAGACATTCTTGTGCTAGTTCCATGCTAGTTGTCATGGAATTAAAGACCATTGATTCTGTCAAGTTCCCTAAAACCATTACATACACAAAAAAAAAACAATTAATATGTGCTATAAAAGATGTTTTTGCGGTTCTCTTCAGAACAGGACTAGATTATTACTTGATAAAGATTTTCATGTATTTTTCACCTGCTAATTGCCAGGCATCTAATAAGTCAGTTTGGATATATATTTTAATATAAGAATAAAGAAATGGTTCACACTTAGTGTGCATCCATCATGAAATGGATGCATGTGGAAGGTTACTTAAGCACAAAAGGAGCATAAGAGTTGCACAAGGCAAAGCCAAGAGATACCCTTATAGCTTCTTTAGTGCTTAAGCAACCTTCCAAGTGCATCCATTTCACAATGGATGCACGATACAGTATAAGTGTGAACCATTTCTTTTATAACACAGCCAGAGCCAAAAATAGCATTTATATTTGAAAAAATATTAATGAAATTCTTAGTGCATGGGTGTGCATGCTTCATGACCATGTCAGTGTGCAATCCATCATGAAATGGATGCACGCTCGCACGCACAAATTAACCAATCACAGCTTTCTCAATATCATGTGCTCACGCCTGATAAATGGTATTAAACATGGGAAATATAAGATGCTTTCACAGCCCAAGTTAAGATCTACATAGTAACTGTAAATGTAACAATGAACATTCAGCCCTGAACTCCATACAACCCATTAGACTCCCTTTCTATTTTATATTATTTCCACCTGGTTCAGATCTTTGTCGCATAGCTAGAGTAAGTTCTAGACCCTGGATATCCATGCAGCAACTATCATTAAGCAGAGCGGACCATGGCACAGATACAGAGATCCTGTTGATATATCCATCAGTGATCTCAAATGGAACACCACAGCTGTCTAGCATCTCATTCACAGACTATGGATGCAAAAAATACAATGTAGAAGAAAGGTAATTATTGTAATATATAACAGGTTATGACTATAATAAAACCATTTCATAGAGCTGGAGCAGGTTAAGATTGCTCAAGAATCTCAGTTGGATTAACAATAGCAAGACCAGACAAATAGCTCTTCTCTCTACCCCAACAAAACTGTATGAAACATTTAGCTAATAAACCAAATGTATTTTATAGGAATTAAATAACAGAGTTAAAAGGAAGTATTGTTACAAGACCACAAAAAATCAAATCTGTATAATGCTTGTTATGTAACAATTACATATAATATTACTATGGTTAATGCAAGATATACAGGTAAACTATAATGTGATGTGAAAATGAAATCTCTTAGAAAACGCACAATCATTACAAATGGTCGGTATTTTCAGTCGCAAGTTCTTAATTTGACCAATAATATGAAAGCCTATTAAGCACAGCATTAAAATGGCACACAGTCATTATCACTCTGGATGCTCGGTAATGCTATTGTGGATTATCTGCCATGAATAAATAACTAGGACTTATTTTCCAAGCCAAAATCTCGGTTTATAAACAATAACACTGCAGAAGGCATAAAAGTGCAAAGTTCTTCATATGAATAATATTTTCTCGAATACATCAAGATTGACAGAGCAAAACTTTTGTTCTAAGGCTAAGAGGCGAAAATAATTTAACATATTTAGATAAACTAGGCAATAATGAGTACGGTGTAAAAGATACGTACCCAGACATCAAGAGGGACGTTCTCTACTCGTCCAGTTCCATTGTACAAGTCTACAGTCAACTGCTCTAGAGTCAACTTTTCTTGCAGGAAGTGCCCTAAATAGTGCTGTAAAAGATACCGACAGGCTCTTTTCTTGATGGAATCAGACCAAGGAAAGTACCAAGGCATGTTGGAAGCTTTTTCAAGCCTTAATTCTTCATTAGCTAGATATTAGGAGCGAGAAAATGGCGTGATTTGAATAAGAGATGAGAAGTTCTCCTGTCAGTCGCCATGTTTTTGATGATGGTCGTGTTTTTGTTTGGAAATGACGTCAGATTAACCAGCATGCATTTGGACGAGTAGCAAGGACAGACAGACACTTACCCACACGAAACCAAGATTATTTCACAATATCCCACAAAGTTTTTAACGTTTTACTGGTGTTGGGAGCACCGTTGATAGTGGAGGGGGACTAAGTTTTGATAGGGATCACAGACCATTTAATTTGCTTTGTAAGTAAGTTATAATAAACATGCAGACTATAGCCATCCCCAAGCACAGCCCCTCCCTCACCATAGTCGCTGTGAGAACTGTTTTGGTTTTTATATTTTCACTGTTTTATTGTTTTAAATAACTCCTGACCACCTTCCCTCAGGGAGAAACAAATTGATGCCATCCCTGTTCCATCCAAAAATGCAACAATCACAACCAATAAATTTTCCTTGCATTTTTTTAATCATATTTATGCCATTATTGTAAGTTATTAAACAGAAGCCACTATTTTTTACATGTAATGACAGACATGGAATGTTTTAAAATCTTAAAATTGTTCTTTATATATTTGTCTAAACTAAATAATGATGCTTCAGTGTTACAGAAGTAGTCATTTTCAGCTGAAAAAAGCCTTTAAAATCATTTTAAAACTTCTGGGATGTTATCACTCGGGTCATTCTCCTTTTCATTCTTTCTCTTTCCCTTTCTTTTTCTAGCTCTTCCCATCTAACCAGTATGAAAATGTATTCATACCATGAGAATAAAGTGAACAACAACCAACAAATCATTCCTGTAGCTCCAAAGACAACAAGGAAAGAGATTCAGAGAAACATTTGCACTGGACAATCAGTTTTGGTTAAGGAGTATTTTACTGCACAAATACCAGTACAAAATTACAAGTTATTTGCACTTTACTAACATACATACTACTCCTACTCTATATACTTTGCTTATATCTATTTTTTGTAATTATTTATTGACCCAAGACCTTAGGACAGGAGGGAGGTGGGGCTTTTTGCAATGTGTGTTCATTATTGTGTATTTATTCTGTGACTCATATAAATTTTCAAAATGCACTTTTGGTTCATGACCAGCCTATGCAGCCTTTGAGTTGCAACATATTTCTGGGTCCATTTCCTTGGAAAACCATTTAAAATAAATCCAAAAATGCTATACAGAATAACTTTCTTCTGCAACAATACAAATTCTGTACAAAATTACCTGCTACAAAGAACCAAATTTTATTCCACTTGATCCATACAAGATACCCCATCCATCCCCACCCTGTACTTTCTTGTTGGTATTATTATTACATTTTACTGATTCTGTAATTAACATGGCATTCTTTTCATATAACCATGAAATTTCAATTTTATTTTTACTGTGGAGAGTAAAAATTTGATAATCCTCTACAAACTACAAGACTTCAGTCATACTTCCAGCCTCACACCTCTGCAACTTAACAAGACTTCTCAAAATAACATAATACCCTCCCCCCCTCAGTTTTGCCAGGCCACAATAAATGGAAGCCCCCTAAATAACCTGATTAAGCATGAAATAGACAACAAACCCAGAACCACTGAAAAGTAATAATGTCAATTCATAATTATACCATGGTATATTTGCAGTCAAATTAAAATACATTCATGACACCAATGGTGCAGTTTGTTAAGGTCTACATTAAGTTCTTATTACAAGAGTAAAATGTCTGATTTGTTGATGTGATTACCAGTAATTATGTTTAAGTGGAAATTTGGTCTTGAACCACAGACAAGCTTATTTCACAGCTCTAGTCCAACAACATTTTGATCAATAAATCATTTAAAACTCTTCCTGTTATAAACTGATGGGTTTAATTCTTAAACCAAATTTGAATTCTCTCCAGACATTACCGTGTATAATAAACTCTGTAATATAATGTTTTTGATCTAAAAAGTGAGTAAGAATTATCAAATTTTAACAAGTATACTCCTCGTCCAGGGTACATGTGGCTTCCTACAATGACTTCCTCATGGCATGGTCTCCTCACGACGGGTAATATCTCATCAACACGAGGTCGAGGGATCCCATTTGGATTTGCTTCACTTTCAGCTGGTTTGCCTTCTTCTTCTTCTGCAAATTCATCATCATCAGATTCATTAACAGCTACTGTTATGTTCTTGGAGTTTGGTTGAGACCATTCAAAGCTAACACCAAAGCCAAGGTCATAATGTTCTGTGGCAAACTCCCAAAATAGGCAAGTACCTAGAAACCAAACAGGACTATGAAATCAAGTTGCCAAATAATGTTACAAATTACAATGTAGCTAGTAAACAAGGAGAGGTTAATGCTTTTATTGGTTTGTATTTTGAAGAGCCAATGAATTAAACAATGGGGAAGCATGCATTATGCATTTTTAAAGTGTTGCCTTTCTTCACTATAGTCATGGGTAAAATACTGCTTCCTGGTTCTGTCCATCTTTGCACTTAGAAGGCATATGTACATCATATGATAAAATAGTTTGCATTGTTCAAAAGATTTAGTCATCCAAATCATGAGCTGTTATGGAGTCTGACTTCCATGCTACAATAAAAAATGTACAGTATACATAGATGCACACACATGCACACTCACCACTATCGTGGGTTGGTACACGGACAGTCATAGTCTCTCCTCGTCCAACTACAAGCACTGAACTGGGATCTGACTTGACATGCTGGATGAACTCCATGACCTTAGGTCTTGTCCAAAGGGATGCTGGGAGAATACGAGGTGCTCCATTGACTAGCGCAGCTTGAGCTTTTTCCTAATTACACAGTAATAAATAACACATATCAAAGACAATGTCCTTCATGGTAAATTTATTAATCAATCACTCACTGACAATTCATGTGACAATTCAATGACAATCAATCACTGACAATTTATAACAACAAATCTTGAAGATAAGAGACTACTGGTCTGTTAAATAACACATTTTGGGGTTAATGACATCAGCTATGGTCACCCCAAGGTCTAGCTTAGAAACAAGGCAATTTTAGGCAAATTAATGTTTTCTGATAGCATTTTTATAGAGCAGTCAGGTATTTAAGGAGAAAATAAGCATTTTCAACCTGAAATTTGGATCATTTTTACTGTAAGAGAATTACAGAATGACAGAATCATCATGGTATATAATCAAACTAGTTCATAAACTGCATGCTGTACCTGTTGATTTTCTTGTTTTAGTGGCTTCATTTGCAACCCATCCACTTGCTGTTGCTCTTGAAGTTGTTGATGTTGTTGTTGTGCATCATGCTGACTTAAAACTTCCTCTTGTCTTTTGATTTCTTCTAGTCTCTTTCTGAAAATAAATTATTAAAGGCTACAGTTAAATCTTTAACTCTGATTTCAAATCCTCTGTTGCTTAGTATTATTGTAACTGCAAATGAGGTTTAATAGGAGTTCATAATCAAGGAAAAGAAGCAGCATTTTTCAAACCTTTCCTCTTCGGCTTTTTGTCTTGCTTCTTCCTCGGCCAATAACTGTCGCTCTCTTTCAGCTGCCTCTTCCATTTCCCTCCTTTTTCTTTCTTCCTCTTCTTTTCTTTTTCTCTCAATTTCTTCAGCCTCTTTCTGTTGTGCTTCCATCCAAGGCTTCAGCTCTGGGGAACATTCTTCTAGAAGTATACAAAAGTTTTCCATTGCTTCTGTCTTGCTCATCTCACCTAAAGATTCCCAAGCTTTCCTTCATTCAAACAAAGAGGAAAAGAGGAATAGAAAAGATGGTAAGGCCAATCAAATAACAAAGTAATAGATCAAAAACAGGAAAGATTGTTTCATCTGATATCCAAAGACAGAGAACAGGGTTGAAAAACTGAGGCACAGCCAAGGGTTTTTAACCAACTTTGAGATGTTTGGACAGAGGATGAAACACTCTTTCAAATGCTTGATCTAACTTCTCAAACTATGAATAATTCTAGGAGAAAATCAATTAATTATTCATGAATTTGAGATTATATGCCTTCTAACTACTTAGAAAATCAATCAGATTACTCCTTTTTTCCACATGATATTTAACTTTCCCTTGGCTTAAGAATCATAATAAAGCTCTGTGTATTATATACTGTGTCACATAATGGGCAGGAATGGGAGAGGGTACAGTAATTGACATTTTTATGGAGCCACACCTTTTAAAACAATAGAATTGATGATACCTAACTAAACATAAAGTTTTTTGACCCCAAAAATCTAATGAGTGGCTACTGGTAATTTTTTTCGAAAACAGTCAAAGGGGTGGAATAAAATAAACCACATGAAAATAGATTAAAAATTCTGTTGTGTGATCATATGACATTGACTTACCTTCTATCACTTCCAATAACATCAAAGTAGCCTACTTCTGGTAACTTTTCTGGATCATATTTCCCACTTGTAACTTGCTTCCAATATGCTGTAAGTTGAAGCTTATTGTCGTAGGAAAGTTTTATTATTTGTTTTTCTATGGAAAAAGAAAAAAAGGAACAAATATTTTAGTTTTTGAGAGGCACAAATTAATTTTTTGGAATGTTTATTGAATTTTAATTTCACAATAAATATTCTATAAACTTACCTCCCTTGAGAAAGTTTTTTAAAAAACAAGATGATGATTTGTAAAGCCAAATCTCTTTTAACTTTTAAAAAACTTAAGACTTACCTTTTTAAGATAGCTTTTAATTTATTTTTGAATTTCACATTTATGTAAGCGCATTTAATAAGATTTTATGCTATGTAGACATTTATATTATATTTTATGTTTATTTAATGCTTAATATTTATTTATTTTATTGTTACTGATATATTTAAAATGCACGTGAATATATTTAAATGAAACATGCACTATCTAAGAATTAAATATTATTATTATTATTATTATGAACAATTGACAAAATGTATTAAAGCTTTGTTTTTACTAAGTTTATTGGGATTTTACAGTTAACCTTTAAGCAATGACAGTAATTAGAATCCATAACACGTCCAAAGCGAAGAAAAAACTATAAAAATGTTTGCACCCTTGGAGTAATTAGGTTGCTTTCTAATAAGTTAATAAGCTCTATAAATAACAATCATATAGTTGTGAGATTTTTGTTACAAAAGAGTTCTAGTTTTAACCCTGATTGGGTTTAGCTGCTCCAATATTCTCCCTTCACAGCAGTAATGAGAAAAAAGCAGAACGGAGAGCCAGCTACCAGACATACTCATAATTCTAAGGCCCTGTTAAAACAACGATCTATCTTTCATAATCTGAGGCATTCATCAATAACATGTCACCTTTTGCTTCCAGTTTTCTTCACAGATATTTTCCACTTACCTTTGTGGTAGTAATTTAGACACAGTTTATAATATTCTGTAAGCCCAAAACCATTTTTGTAAGGTTCTATAGTTTCTTCGTTAGCTGTTGTATTTAAGCCCTCCTTGACAGAGGAGTTATGGTCTTCTGTTATTGTTAAATTTTGAGGGGAAGGATTTCCAATAAAGTATTCTCCAGCCGCCATCTTGCCACGTCTTACGTTGACAGCAGTGCGCAGAATCCGACAACCACAACCGGAAGAAGAATTAGCGTAGTCCACCGGAAGTGAAGCTGCATTGCCCTGAAATTTGAAATTTCAGTGAAAATATTTTCTTTAGCTTGGTTTATATGGTTTCGATGTCATTTTTGGTAATTAGGACGTTCGCGGGCAAATAATAAAGTTGCATTGAGAATTCCTTGATTTTTTTTCTGAACATACTACATTACAGTGTTCAAAAAATGAAATCAAAAGGTCACTGTATTCGTTTCTTTGCTATGTGCCGTCAAGGTAAGGCCCTCAGAAGAAAATGCACGCGCTTATTTAGCGAAACAAAACGTATCGGCATAAACAGATCGAGAAAAAAATGTTGAAAATAAACTAAATGCAACAAAAGGCTACCGAAAAATAAATAGTATTATTATATAAACTACAGTGTTTTACAAGGATTTCTACCACTGAGAAATGTCGTATCTCAGCACACGTAAAAATA
>JAAAQI020133884.1:0-13115 GCA_011800005.2 Stichodactyla mertensii | reverse complement strand
ATGGGCTAAAGGGGGGGCCACTCTCTTTTCTTTCATTGGAAGTTTTTTTTTTTCCCGCCCCCCCCCCCCCCCCCCCCCCCCCCCCCCACTTAAGACCAGTCCCTTAGACAACATTATTCTTTTCCAATATACATATTTTTCAGAAGGTTTTGAGGTGATCTGGATTTTCTCGAGAAATGTAACAATTTGTTATGACATCATAATGACATCAGTGGTAATTTTTAGCATGCGCACATGAAAAGCTATAGGTTCTGAGTAACCTCCAAAAACTTCACCCCAATTGATGAAAAACAAGGGAAAACATGAAGGTTACTTAAAAGGAGTCCCATTTAACTAGGCCGATTTTGGGGTTATTAATGCCCGACATGGTGGGCCCCCAAAGAGAATTTGTCTTAGTTGCTATGGCCCTGTTGTACATTGTACATTGTGTTCCTGATTAGTTAGCTTTCACCCTTACCTTGAGTTTATTGTAGATATGTCTGTAGTAAAGCTCCTTGTACAGGATGAGGAAAATTTGATCTAAGGATACACAGAAGTTTCACCACTAAATATTGTTATAGTCTGGTTTTACATTTCATAAGTATTGCAGTTTGCCCTGACTGCTGATTCCTTTGTACAGGTTTAGCCTCATTTAAGAGCAAAATGGTAATCAAACAAAGTACAACTTGAACAATACAATCACTTAAATTCCTAGCATCTAGTAACTAGTATCTATGAATAACTTACTTATGAGGCTAGCCATGTACAATTATGTGTCTGTGGTCATTACAAACAATGGCATTATGATGAGAAACAGGATTATTGTCATCATGTAACAAAATAATTACTGCTGCAGTACGTACATGTATTTCATGCACCACTTTGTATCATAAGCTGTATGAGCTGTAAAGGCTTGCATAAACTAACAGTATACTGTACAATTGCAAGTATTTGGCTGAAATGTACATTTAGGGTAAGCATTTAGAATTTCAATCCAAAAATAAAGATTCACCTACCATCATCTACAAGTGAGGCAATATAGTCTGCTTCTGGCCAGGGTGACTTGTTAAAATAACGTTCTGTTAACTTGTTAAATCTGCAAGACCAAAACAAACATGAGTATATAATTAGAAACTCATTTTAGAAATTGAATATTAAGTTGTTTAACAGCTTACCCATTTTCATAAATAGATTGTAGCTCATGCAGATTCTGAAACAGCACCAAAAATACTATATCAACAAAGGCAGTTGTTCTTAAAAAAAAATAAAGTATTCCTGAGATAAATTTACTGTATCTATGACAGATGAAATGGGATAGATGAAATGGGTCAATGCTTGACCTTAGCAGTAGTCCACTAGTCTGTGACTAGTAAAAATTGTCTTCTGGCTAGTAAAATGTGAGAACCACCAGCCACTGAGTTATTATTTGGGTAGTAACTTCTCAGTTCCACCAGCCAAAGGGCAAGTGATGAAAAAGTTAAGGTTGAGCACTGCCCTGGGGCATACTTACAGTACACATTTTATGCATTGCCTAGCAACCAACAGTATACTGGTTTTTAGAAAACAGAAAAGCTTCATCTGTGCTTTACTCAGGTGTAAAGGCACTTAGAAGAGTTAAGCTCTCACTCTTAAATGCTCCTGGACGTTTACTATGTTATGATCCATTTTATAACACAACAGCAGGCAGATGACAGAAGCTGTTGTTTTATAATATAGAAATATAATATTTATTTTAACTTTTACATTTCCCTTTCTAATGTAATTTGAACATACAATGGCTTGATCTGTGCTCCATATATGTGCCATATTCTGAAGGAACACAGTCTTCAGCCAATCTTCAGACCATAAGAAACACTATATTATGATAAACTCTATGGTATATTTATTACCTGTTCAACTATATGCTGATGAAAAAACTGAATGAATCTTTTGATTTCCTCAGGGATGTTGTAAACTGGTAAACTATCTAAAGACAACAAAAATCCCAGTGTATTTTGCATTGTATAATTTATTTATATATACTTATGTATAAAGCTATTTCAAAAACGTTGAATACTGAATACTGTATACTGCATACTGAATAGCGCATTCCAAGACCAAAAGGCATTGTGGGTCTCATTAATTTGAAGTAAAAAGTAAAGATACAGTGATTTGCTCTCTAATGTGTGACTAGTATACTGTTTCAGATGAAATACATTAAAAATAGAATTGAATTATTATTATTTATTTTCCTTTAGACAATATTACAAAGGAACCAAAATTCATTTCGGCCTTGGAATGCAGTATTCAGTATTCAACATTTTTTGAAATAGCTGTATTGTAGTTTTTTTTGTTTTGTACAATAACATTCATGTACATAAATCATTTCTAAATTTTTGTTTTGTACAACAGACCCAAAATGGATGGCCAGAAATTCAAATGAGTTAAAATTAAAAACAAATACCAGCACTAGAAAGAGCATATACCCATATGCCATAGCCCAGAAATACAAACATCTATGAATTTGTCAATTTTCAGCTTCAATTTTCTTGGCTGATATAACACCTGGCATAATGAATCTTTGTAGGGTTGCTAAAATATATGTAAGGTGTTCTTTCTAGTGCTGGTATACATTTTTCACTCAGTTTAATTTCAACTCATTCAAATTAATTGCAGCCACCATTTTGGAGAAGCATATATTGAAGCTAGAGTTATCAACTACAGGCTGTGGTTACTGGATAGTACAAAAATATTTAAGCATTTTACATGTAACTAACCTTGCATATCATCATAATCACCTTGATTATACATATCTCCCTGAGATAAGAACGTACAAAACAATTGTTTGACACATTATCCTATAACGATTGGTCATTATTTTTGTTTTCCTTCATACTTCTAGCTGAGCAGTGTGTGTTGTGATTTGTTATGGACGGCCCTACATGTATGTTCAAGCACTTTTTTGTTACCTGACAGCTATTGACAATTGACAATTGAATCTAAAACATTTTGAGTTTCAGAAAAGTCCAAAACTCTTCATCAGAGTGATATTTCATCTGTGAATTATCTAAAAACCAAGCAGGAAATGATTTTTAAAACAAACAGTGAGGGTTGCTGGTTTTGATCAACAGTGCTTTGTGCAATTATTAGTTGTTCACTCAGCTGGTTGAGATCTTTTGGATTACAAAACCTACCTGTGGTTAATGTTTGTTGTTTATATGTTAAATATCAGGCATTCATGCTTTTATTATTATTAAGTCTTATTAAATAGCAAGCAGAAAGTGATATTTAACACTCTGAATTTCATTCATACAATCTTATGTGAAGAGCACAGGGACCAAGCTACGGTAAGGCATAAACATTTTTCACATCATAATTAAGCATTCATAATTTATGATTTTTCCCTTACATTTCCCTTACACTCTTCTGCTGAATAACCATGGCCCTCCCCTCAGAATCATCAAAGCCCCCCTAAATAAATTATAAACCCTGTTTAAAGATCACCTTCTTTCTCAAAACCCTTTAAATACCGCACGGCAATTAAGTGTATACAAGAAATCAAGTATACTCTTAATACAAAAAGCATTCTATATGGCAGATAAGCAAGTTACTAAAAACTAAACGAATACATATACATGTAGTATCGATCAGATAATATAAGTTTAGTGTAGTCCGGATTAACTGAGAGAAAACGCAGAATTTATCTCAACAAACCAGGGAAAAACCGAAGGAAACTTCATCAAAAGAAAATTTGACACTTAATTTAACTTACATCGTCATCGTCCATTGGAGAATACATCTTGACGAGCCAAAAAACGGGAAGAAATTCGGATTCAAATAGACAAGACGAACGATGAATCACTCAAAGCCTTCGGCCATGTGCACTGTACAACCAGGCCGCTTGGACATTCTAAACGTACACCCCTCCCCCCACAGGAAAACATTTGCACCACAGCTAGCCCAAAACGCGAGTGGATATGCCCGTAAACACACCCTCTGTAACACCCTAGACATCCCTACACCCCTCCCCTCCCCACACAGGAAAATATTTGCACTACAGCTAGACTAAAACGTTTATAGACTTTTTAACGAGTAATTTGACCTCGAATATGCCCGTAAACACACCCCCTGTAACACCCCAGACATCGAATACCCCAGACATCGGGCTGCAGGAAGACTGCGAGCCACAAAGCTTTAAAAATGAGCAATTTTTACACATTTTTTACCAGAAATACTCATTGCTTCATCATTATGAGAAAACGAAAGTAGAAAACGGTCTTGATCCAGCACGATTGAATAAAAAATTCCAAAATCGTCAAATCAACACGTGAACAACGCATGTCTGTCGTATTTTTTTTTTTAGAGCATGGATCACCTGATATGACGTCACACTATTGTATTGTTGCTTACAAAAGAAGCCAGTCTCAAACTACTCGCATGTTTTTTAAAAACTTGCTTAGAGAGTGTTTTCTCTTTACAGCATTTCATAACAGTTTTTCTAGCAGCAGTCAAGGAAGTATTGCTTTATCCTAATCAAAGTCTCTGAACGTGGTTTTCATCGGGGGAAATCTCTTTAAAACTATTCGCCAAGTGCGGGATTGCGTGACACATGGTGGATTAGAAAAAAAAATTCGCAGGGCATTATTCCAAAAAAATTTTTTTTGAAGCCGATAGGTCCTTCAGATCGTGAGAGAAGTACAGGACAAGAAAACCAAAGCTCTGGTTGGCCTGTTGTGATTATGATTTCAAGAAAAGGAACGATGTTTCTTCAGTATTTCGTGGTTTGTTGCCTAATCTGCCAAATGACATTGGTACGTGGGTTTCCCTCACAGTGCAAGGACGGCAAGTTCTTCGATCACTTGAAGCAAATTTATCTACCGTGTTCAGAGTGCGACAAAAAGCAAATCAGATGTCATGTTTGTTGTAATTCTAACAGAAAAGGTTAGTAATACACTGATATATTTTTTCAAATGACTTTTATATAGACGTTACAATGTAAAACATTGAATATGGTGAATATATAGACGTTATAGTTTCTAGCTATAAAGTCAAAGACAATAGCTGTCACGCTTAATACCCGGGCATGATAAACAAGCCGAGCTCATCTTGTTATTTTAAATAGTGTTTCCAGAATTCCCAAAACCTCTCACAATTCGAATAAAACCTAGCATTCGATTTAGAATCATTATAATTTCTCAACCGGACTTTAGTATTTTTGAGAGGGAGTCGAGTTAGTAGACTGATTTATTATTTTTTTAGATCATAATAATTTTGACAGCTGTTGTGCTTGCTCTGCTTTTTCTTGGTGTCGAATCAAACGCGAAGCGTGCCGAGAATAAGCCATAAAGAAAGCAAGACTTAAATGACTCTTCATTTTTGCTTGGACGTATTCCTGATTCCCCAATTTACCATAAAGTCTGCAAAGTTTACTAAAGGAAAAATTCCCCTACAAATCCCATAACAACGTGTATAAAACAATATACTTTTATGTATGTAATGAAAATACTATAAAAACAACCAAAGCTTACCACCTTTAAGAAAGAAAATTAGAATTCTTGAAGTTTTAAATCGATATCGGAAGTTTTATTTTTCAATTTTGAAACATGCGCTGTAATTGGATTGGATACATATAGTGCAATTACACTATATAATTGCATCATTTATCGGGGACTATCATCGTTTATATGTTAATGCACGTTAACCCGAAAGTGAAACTTCTCTATCACAAATAGTAGCAAGAAAAACACTGTTAATATCCTGTGAATTGACTAATGGATATATTTAGCCATGTTTAGGACAAGTCAATTATAATAACTGCATCACTTTAGAGACTCGTCATAAAGTAAAGGGGGGGAGGGGTGGCTGGTGAACTAAAGTAAAATTTATGAAGGTAGTAATTTAAGTGGCCCACTTTTGGCAAAAATATGATAACCACCCTTGAACAGTTGTCATGTTCTCTTGACTCACCTCACCCCTATCCCCACCCACCACCCGCCCTTCAAAGCTCAATTCTGTTCATTCAAAACTTTCGCTTTCGTTCCGAAATACCTTCAAAATTGTATTACGAATGCTTGTTAAAAGAAAAAGAAAAGAAAAATTACTTAAATTCTGGTCCGTTAGGGAAAAATCCTGTAACAATGATAATAACAATCACCTTTGGTACCGATATATAGAGGTTATTACAGAGGTTATTACACAAAGTTATGTAATTGTATTTTTACGATTCAAAATGCTGAAATTACAAGTAAACATGCGCAGTCGTATTACGCAACTTTCTGTGTAATAAATTGTTTGTTATACGACAAATATCGACGCAAAAGAATGCAGTGAAATCGAAATTTTATATACCAGTTCGCAAACCGTGTAATAACGCAGGATATTTGCTCTCGTTTCGGCTTTTATTTGCACTCGAAAGCGCGCACTCGTATAATAGTACATTTATAAACGTGCGTATGTGTTCAGTGCGTAAGTTAAGATATCGTGTATCGTGTTGCGTGCTGTGTTAAAACGAAGTCAATCGAGAAATTCACAACTTATCCGGGGAGGTGGAAAAAACCGAATGTTCGACGTTTCACGCACGGTTTGAGTAGTCAAACCTATACTTTAACCTTATCATCAGTGGATGCATAAGAATTAAAGTTCGTGAAATATTAGCGTATAAGTGCAGTCCAAAGTTTAAACGAACGGATTCAAAGCTAACTTTCTGTTAATCGCACCACGTATTGTATTCGAACCGTGTCTGGCAAGTGATTTCGGGGAACACAAGGTAACGTACATGTTTTATTACACGATTCTCAAGCCGATCTGACATGGGTACCGTGTCTTCAGAATGACTTCTGCTCAGAATCATACTAAGTACAAAAACACCCACACCGTCCCATTATGCTCCAGTACATCATCATCATCATCATCATCTTCCCCCTCTCTGGAAACTTAGTTCCTTAGGGTACGTCTACTGTTTCCAGCAGACGTTGAAAGTCAGTTCTGTCCACCATCTTCCTCCTCAGCTGCTGGGCATCAATACCCAGCAGTCTCTCGAACCTGTTCCAACTCGGGGAACGTTCATCAAATAGTATTTGTTTCCTAATATCGCTGTTGTGCGTCCTGCAGACGTGCGCCAAGTATTTCAATTGCTGTTTTAAGCAAAAGGACTTGATTGATCTAGTCCCAGTAATACGGTGCAGATCCGCGTTCGAAAATTTAAACTTCCACTGCTGATTCTCATCACTCACAGTTCCAGTTACGAACCGTTTAAACACTCGAATTTCTGCAGCACACTTTTCGTATTAGTTTAGAAAAAGAAACCAAAGCGTTGGCGAGGCGAGATACAAATCAGATACAAATTAAGCACAAGATCGTGGTTGCCATTTCTCTAATCGCTCATTCAGTAAGTCCGTTTACGTAAGATTAGGCTGAACATGTTGCTAGAGCTACTAGTATCTATTTTTTTTTCACGATCAATGCCCGCCTTCCTCCCTCCCCTCCCCCCCCCGACTTTAATAACACAGATGCCTTTATACACCTATTTCAAAAAAGTCGTCGCAGAATCTCTCCATAATTGGGGAATCAAGGGTGGCGGTAGTGTGTAGGTTCTCGCCTCTCACCACTATGGTCCCGGGTTCGATTCCCGGACTCGGCATAAGTGAGTTGAGTTTGTTGAATCTCTCCCTTGCTTCGACGGTTTTTCTCCGGGTTCTCCGGTTTTCCTCCCTCCGTAAAAATTGACCTAATTCGATCTAGCCGTGCTCCGTGGTCAGGCATGAGTCGTATGTCGGCAGCATTTGCGCCCTTGTATGCTTTCGACTCGGCCACGTTGAGCTGCGTCCTTCGCAATTCAGCCTCCAAGCTGCAAGTAAGGACGATTAGCCACACCGAACACCAAATTGACAATATAGGAGACCGCAGAGGGCGTCGGTATGTTTAATTGTACTTAATTTGCTCATGGCTTTATTTGATACTGAGGTGTAATGTTCCATACCGTCTTCAGTTCTGCAGGTGAATATGTGTAATTGGTGGTGTCCTCATGCGAATAAATTAATTCCAGCTAAATTGACCAAAATCCCTTGCGGTCTCCTATTGTTAATTGTCAATCGATGTCGCGCCAACGTTTTTTGAAATAGGTGTGTTTTGCCTCTTGTCAAATTACCAATAGACCTTTTTCTCAAGGTTGCACGCTCATACAAATCCAAGAACTTTACGGGCTACTACACTTAGTTGTCTAGTTTGGGCGTGAAAATTGACAAATAGTTCACTTGGAAATTTTTAAACAAAAATTCTCAAGAGTAAATGAATCTTTTCTTTGAAAAAATATTTGTTTGTCTGTTTTGCAGAATTTAGAATTTCTCTCTGCTCTCTCTCTCTTTTATATCCAGTCCAGTTCAGATAGGCGCGCAACCTTGAGAAAAAGGTTTATTGTTACCACTAAAAATGTGTAAAATGTGTAAACTCCCGACCCCAATACATCTAAGCTAACCTCCTCCGCAGGCATCTCCCTTGCAAGGAGTTACCTGCGAAGAAGACTGCATCTAAGTTAATGTAACAAAATATACCAACGCAAAACTTGGGTTACCCGTGGTATATTGATAAAGAGAACCACTGAAATAAACCACCATTCAAAACCTTTTCTTTTTATTGTACGTTAGGTTTGATGGATCCCTCGAGGTCTAGTTACACTGTCCCGAAGCCATCACTGGAGGAAGAGGCAAAAACAGCCAAATACCACATTCTCAATGTCTTTCTCCAAAGTTTCGTCGTCACGATGGTAGCTTGTACTTTATTAGTCCTTGTGTATGTGGGTTACACGGTCGCTCGCGAACGTCGAGAATCTGAATGCCAACAGGGAAGCCACTTCCACAATGCTGATGCCAATGTTGTACAAGAAGTATTTACGGCAGACCCTGCACAGTCAACCACGGTAGAAGAGACACCTGATGGTACCTCCGTGAATACTCAAGACTCATTAAAGGATCCGAATCAAGTTAATATAACTGTGAATAAGCTAGCTGCTGTCAAAGGCGCTGCTTTGGGTCAGAAGCAAAAGTTATAACAGCTACAAAAAGAACACCCATTATTGGGAATGGACTATCAACGTCTTCTGTTGCCATGGTTGCAGCAATGCGGTTGCCATAGTAATACTTGCGTTACCGTGCACGCACCCAGTAGTCCCAAGTAGCCTATTCGTGATTTCAAGTAATCGCTATGATTTCAAAACACCTGGCATGATGGCTAGGCTGGGCAACCTTTAGAATAGACAAACAGAGAACAAAAAGAACTTTTACAAGATGAGAATGATCGAATCAATCTAAGGACGTCACATAGGACTGAAGCCAGTTCAAAACTCTGGTCATATATTGTAGATGATGTCTGACAATAAGTGAAGCTGAATAGCACATTTCGGGAACGTTAATAAAAACCTTGGTCACCCTGGGGGCATGCGGACGAGGCATTTTCGGGCAACTTCGGTTTCTTGATAGGCATTTTTCATCGTCTTTTAGATATTTTGGTTGCTCTTCTTATATTCAAAGACAGATATGTGAAATTTCGAGCTCAGGACAGCTTTTCTCAAACTAAATTTTAAAGACCCGATTAACTATCAACTAAAATGACAATAGCATTTTCCATGGATGACATCAAAATGTTCGCTCGCTGTGCACTGTGGGATTAAAATGCGGACAAACAAACGAGTCTTTTAAGAATTTTTAAAGATTCGCGAAGTTCAGATGATGTCAACGCTTGAATTTCTCTTGTCCTAATCTTTGCCAGTTCGCTCTTCCATAGAATCATGCAATCGTGAATCTTCCCAGGCTTCGGAAAGGGAATAAACGTACCTTCAGCCATTTTCTCTGAATATTGTGAATCTGAAATACATTCTCCCCAACAACAGTCTTTGCTTGTTTTTCCCCATATCCTTATAAAAGAGGTACTCTAAATCAGATTGTATCTGCTTCTCCGCATATCCTAGGCTTCTGTTTACGAAGTTTGGCCACATTTCAATCCCATAAAGCTGTGCGATCGATCTATTTTTAGTAACCGTGGAACCTGAAGTTGCCCGGAATTGTCTCGCTTCCATGCTCAACCAGAGGGTGACCAACACCGTATTTATTAACCCTGAGTTGTGCTATTAATGCATGAGATAGACTTAGAGAAATTAGATAAACACAAGGAACCAGCTGCAAACTAAGGCTAATCAGATTTATAGTACTATACATGTTAGTCCATTCACGTTACTACCTTGTCCCTTTAAATAGTTTACATTAGAATATTTTAGTAACAAAATAAATTAGAAACTGCAGGGGCGTAACTGGGAAGGGACCGTTTAGGGTCTCCCCTCATCCTGTTGGTAGGTTTTGTCTAGCGCGCTTGATAGCAAATAGGTTAGTGCAAAGGGCACTGAATCCATCATTTCCACTCAGCAGTTGTATCAAAGAAAGTCATTAACACCTAAGTAGTCACGTGATAAGTTCATGCGACTTACCGATGTTCTAAAAACGGGTTTTACCTCACTCGACCCAACCCCTCCCCAGGCAAAATCCTGGCTATGCCCCTGAAACTGTTATTGCTAAAAAACGTGAAATAGAGCAACGTTTGGTTATAAGATTTGATAATTATATTGATAGTCTGTACTGACAGTGGCTTCTCGCCCCCACCCACCCCTCCCCCTTGTCTTAGGATGTGATGCAGACGTCCTATGTATTTATATCACCTATAGAAAAAGACTTTATAGAGAGCATTGTATGGGCTTGATTCTCCTGCCCTTCATTTCCAATTAGAAAAATAGGTTATTTGTTTACATTAATGAATAGCTTTGCCCTTTAAACATTTAAGAATATAATATATTTGTACATGAAATAAATGAATGTTTTTCATCGGATCTTGCTTATTCTCGGGCCGTCGTGTTAGTTGACATGACGAAACAAGACAAGACCATATGAATCAGTACGAATTTAACCTTTGTAAGTGCTATGTCACTCATAGCGCATGTCGCTTAGCAACAAATGCCATCAATTTGGATATACTTTTCACTTTCCCGCGTGCTAGCACATGATCCAGACGTTTCGCGCCAAACCAAGTACATATGAATGAGTTTGAGAAGCCATATCAACAACTCGTGCTTCGTGTTTCATCAGGGGATTCAAAACACCTCGAAACAATAAAAGCACTCGGCCTACGGCCTCGTGCGTTCATCAGTTTCTCGGTGTTTTGAACCCCTAATGAAACACGAAGCACGAGTTGTTGATATATTACTTCTCAACCTACATAAAACAATGGAATTGGGGCGTGGCTGATTTTTAAGACCAAGAACTGAGCAATGTGGCATGTCTGAATCGTACGTAATATTTTTTAAACGAGAGCGAGTGTTGGATCAGGGCGGTTCCAAACACCGAGAAGCAGATGAAAATGATGAAGATATGGACGCCCACTCCCTGAATTATTGGCTAACCAAATTCATGTTCTCTGAATTTCGTTGATTAATACAAATTTCTTGTGAATAACTCACGAATTCTGAAATTTTGGTATTTAGATTCTTCATTTTCCGGCAAGTTCTTGATGCCGAGATGAAAGATTCAATGGGCAAATTTGTAAATTGTACTTTCAATGTAAATATTAATGACGACAAAAACTAAATTACTTGGTAACTAAGAATTTTTTAAAAATAATTGTAATAGTAGTATAATAACACAATTGTATACATTTAAGCTGTAATAGACGTTTGCTAATGTTTGGTTTGTTTTATTTATGTCAATTAGTTTTTAGATCACACATTTCTCAACCCGTGGGTTGAGAAATTTTAGACCGTGTATCCAAACCCATGCACGTGCGAAAAGAGGGCTTCCAATTGGGTAATCAACTCATGAATTATTAATGATTTGAGAATGTTTGTTCTTTGTCTCTTACTTCTAAACCAGGGTCATGTAATGTCACACAGTACGGTCGCTATGATTTATAGTTCCAAACATTCCTTTATTAGTCGATAAAGTTTTGATCTCTAGCTGGAAATCGAATCAATTAGCCGGGGTTTTTTTAAATAACATATCCTATATTGACAGATCTAACCCTATAACCCTCGACTCGTTCAGAACAAGCAGATATGAACAAGGCCTAAGAATTTCCGGTCTTAGTTGCAATCGCCTGTTATTATATGACTAAAATCCAAGATTTCACCATTCAGAAAGAACCGTCAAGATTTTACTGTAGTTGAATCCTATTGATGCGGCACAATCAATCAAACGACCACCTATACCAGAGATTCTCTTTCCTCTCTACGACTGACTTTCTTTTAAAAACCATATTATATAGAAGGGGTTCCCCACCATTTATAATAGCACGAATTTGTCATGATTTTGATGTGAAATCTATCTGATTTCGTCGCTTTCGGATTCCGAAAAACTATATCTTTCAACAATTATACTAGCATCACAAAATGGTATCGTACTTTCAATTCAAAAGATCAAAAATTACTTTTTCTCAGTCCTCGTCCTTCGTCACACCATACCTTTGATTCACCCCGACGCGGGACCGATTTGACGTCACTAAGTATCAGTTCGTCGAAACACGGCCAACCACGAAGGGCGTTGCAAATTGCGCTAGCATTTAAGCTAAATTTGAAAGCTTTGCGGAAAACGACACGTGCCGCTTTTCTTAATGTTCTGTTCTGTGCTGTACTGTACTGTGCTGTGCTGTGCTGTGCTGTTCTGCACTGTTTTCATTCATTCATTCATTCTATTTTGTTTTTGGAAAGAATCTTAAAGTGTATATATGAACAGACTTTCTTGTTCGGTTTGAATTCTCCTAATGGTGTAGATATAAAAAGCTATGTGGACTTCAAAAACATTTTTTTCGATCACATGTGGAGCCCGCAAAGCCCTCAAATTTATCATTTAAGTTACCGCAATTTGCCACGCCCTTCTTGGTTGGCCGTGTTGTCCTTGTAAGTATCACCAAGACAATTAGGTGAAATTCATCCTGTTCGCGCCAGAATTCGTTTTTTGACAGTTGCCGTGGTTACGGACTGACAGGCGTGCTGGCGTCGGGATATATTTTTTGAGGTATCGCAGCCCGGCGGCTTGTGTGTAAGCAATCGTAACCGCAAGCCCCGTAGAATATCGATGAAAATAAAGTGAAATTTTATCGTCGTATTACGTCTATTACCCGCGAGA
>JAAAQI020133874.1:0-13117 GCA_011800005.2 Stichodactyla mertensii | reverse complement strand
CTAAACCACCCGGTTCTTACCGTTTTGGCCGACCTCCCGAAAATCCTTAAAAAAAAAAAAAAAAAAAAAAAAAAAAAACCCAACCAACCAACCAACCAACCAACCAACCAAAAACAAACAAACAAACAAACAAAAAAAAAACGTTTTCTACAGGAAATTTTACAAAAGAAGAATGATCTAAAATGTGGATTTTATCATTATCCTTATCCTGAAAAGCAATTTCGTGCTCTAAGAAAGTGGCTTTAAAGAATTTGAAACGGCTTGATGTCAGCGAACTATCGCCATGAACCATCCATTTCTTTTTCATAGGTAGCAAGCCAATCAGAGCTTGCGCTATATCTTAGCTATGTTATAACTAAGAATTAAGGATTATATGTTCAAATTGTAGAATTTGCAAGCGCACAGTAAGTTTCTTATTGTAATAATGTCACTGAGAAAAAAAAAATCAGGATTCTGCTTTCAAAGCTTTAGGCTTTTCTCAGCGATAACGTGAGTGAATTAGCTTTATCTAATCATGCAGTGTAGGATAAGGTCTATCACAATGGTCAATAAGGAACAGTCTGTTCAGTGGGTAGAATTGCTGGACATCCAAAGTGCTAATTACATTACTGACACCATTGGACACGGTCTTTGGCGCGCGAAATTCCAATTCTATACTTGAAAGAAAATGATCAAAATGATCAAAATGTTGTCGGTACGAGGGAGTTTTCTAAGAATTACGCCTAAACTATTAGCAAATGCTTTTTGTTTCATCCGGTTTCTCGTAGTTGAAATACACATCTACGATATGTCGTGTTTGGATTTTTGCTGACGTAAGATCTGAAGTTGGAAATCGATGATTAAGTTTAGGTAAATTTTATAACTTTAAGTATGAAAGAGTTAATTGCCCAAGTTTCGAACCAAAGTAACCTAAAAAATTCCACTAGAAACTTGTTTGTTTCATGCGGGTTTTGATAAGAATTCTTCTAAATTCAGTATTGGAAGGACGTTTACCTAATTGTCTGTTCGGGAACATGTTGGAAATCTAGTATGGTTTACTATAATGAGCCGTGGCCTAATTATTATTCATATTCGAAGAGGTTTGAATTTACCGCGGTCTACTAAGCTCCGCCTATGCAATTGGTTCGGAAGATTTAAATACCATACGAGAGATCGCCGAAGTTTTCCCGAAAAAATAAAACCTTCGTAATATTCCGACGGTACTTTTGTAACGCAGGCGTTTAACTTTAAATGACAAAGAGAAACACATTAGCAAACCGGACTCTGTTTTATTATGAAAGCACTGTTTCATGACAGAGAGTGAAATCAGTTTTTTTTTTTTTTTTTGGACTCAAATTTTGTTACAAAACGGACTAGCAAACCCGACTCTATTTCATGTTTGATAACAGAGTGTGAAATCAGAAAAGTTTTTTTGGACTCAAACTACCGGCATTTCTTATGAAATGGTAGCTTTGTTGCAAGACAATAAACTAAGATCGAAGATTGCCAAGGGGTAGTTTTGCTTTGTGGTAAGCAAGGAGTGTGATGTTGGATGATTACTGGCATATGGAGGATTCACAGGTTGCATGTCGACAGCTTGGCTTTGCCAAAGCTGTAGGACCTTCGTGGGGTGGCCGAGGAACCGGAAAAGTCTGGCTGGACCCGCCTGGTTGGGAGGAACTTGTTCCCGGTTACCGATGAGAGCTGTTCGTGTTGTGTTTTTAGCTGAAAAATTCATCGGATAAATATATTGTACCTTGATATCTGAACAACGCAATGGCATGCCGATAAAGTTTTATTTGGAAGGGTAAATAATGGATATATGTCAGTATTATTGTGATTATTATTGTGAACCCCGTATTCGTGGTTTGTGTTGGCAATAGTGCTTTTTTTCAATAAGTGAATTTGTACAGTTTTTTATGCCAGTAGATGATTTCGCTTTCAAAAACAACAACAAAAAAAGGGTTTCTTATGTTTAAGTTAAGTAAAGTGTTATAGAAAATGCGCAATAAAAATTGCTTAGAAGGGTACATTTGCTTTGCAATAACGTTTGAAAATCAACACACCACACCAGCATCATATTTGTGACTGTCGCAGGTGGAGCCATGGCCTCCCCATCCCCAGTGAGAACAGCTTCCAAGTGAGGTCTCTGAACCTGAGCATACCATGTTGTTCAGCCATACCTTACTCGTCCCTCGTCCATCATGCCAATATCCTACAGTTTTTGTAAAACCAAGTTGACAACATGCAACCTTCGCATCTGGCATATCCCAGCTACTATGACACACTGTTCCCCTCTGATCGGTCAATTACCAATGGTTTATCAGGGTATAGATCATAGAATGAAGAAAATTACGTGTCATTAGCGTGATCTATACATTGACGTCAGCTTGAATTTCACAAGCGCGCGATCTGATTGGTCCGGCAATCATGTTTGCTTAAGTAAGCGTTCAAAAAAGCTCGCGCTGCTTTTCATGTATAAGAAAAAGTGTTAAACCTCTTTCACTGTCTTTCACGCACAAAAATGTGAAAGGTTTTGCCCTAACTGGTTTCGTTCTCTCGAACCTCTTCAGTTTGGCTACGCTTCTTATAGATTGAAAATTATTGCAAAGTCTTTCGAAGGCTCAGGGAAGAAAAATTTCAAAAAAAAAAAAAAAAAAAAGTTTTCAAAATTTTTTGGTTTTGTCTAAAAAAGCTCGCGCTCTTTTCAATAAATTTTTCGTTTTTCCACTCGTGAAATGCGTATAAGAGAAAAATATCAAGTTTAGCTATGTTCCGTACTCTGATAAAACACTCCTAAAGCTGTAAAACACTCAAAAAGTTATAACGTTTTCCGTGTTCTACAGCTCTAGTTGTGCTTTATCACAGTGCGGAACATAGCCAAACTTGATCTATTTGTTAATTATAAATTAGTTTAACTTATGCCATTAGCAGGCTTTGAGCGATCTTTTCAGATCGTATCTTAAATATTCCCCATGAGAGCCATTTGGTAGAACTGGTTTGCTCTTAGTCTTTGAGCATTCAGCACTCTCTGTTCCAATCTTTTCGTTGGTTGGCCTATCTTTGCATATTGATCAGGATTCAAAAGTAGTTGTTTGGATGTATTAAGATTTGATCGCCAGGCAATATGGGCAAGGTATCTCGCCTGTAGTGTAGCTCAGAAATCAGTTATTGAGGTGGTCTTGCAGATGTGACGAAGATCAGCGTTTGAATAACGATATCGAAAATCGATGTCCTCATCAATATTAACTTTATCATCCGTTTTCTTTGAACAATTTCCATCTTTCCTGATGTAGCAATTCTTAAGCATTTTACGGAACATACTATAATAACAGCTGTCAGCACTGTTGGCCGGAGTAGTGGTCAGATTCCATGTTTGTGCTGAGTAGATAAAACGACTAAGACATTGATACAATACAACATATTATGGTAAAATACGATACATATGATTTTTTTACTTATGAGTAAAACCTGAGTCGTTTTGGCACAACCGTTTTCAGCAGCGTTTACAAATATACTTTGTTAAGTAATATACACTGAGTGTGTTTTGTGTACGTTGCTGTTTATAGTGTGCAAGTTGACAGAGCTTGCTGAGCTAGCCTAAGACCCAAGCCTAACTAATATACAAAGTAGGTAGTACCTTATAGCGGAGCTCCGAGTTTATTATTTATCTACTTGGCTGAATTGATGCAATGCATGGATTATTCTTACAGATATTTTTTCCGATTGATGAGATATTTCATAACTAAGCTGCTAAAAATCAAAAACCCTTTGTATGCTATAGGAAAATCTTTCCTGACTGGGGTCCACGTTGAATTGGAGTGCGATATCGTTTTTTTTTTTTTTTTTTGAGTGAAATTCAATTTGGAATTCCCGAGTCAGGAAATAAACTTTCTTTGAATTCCAAAGCATTTCTAATAAAAAGATAACAACGATTTTTAAAACATTTTTGGGATGTTTTTACGCGCGGCCCTAGGAAGCCATTGCACTGCTTTTGTCGGTTGTCAAGGGAATGAATAAAATGTTAAGTTGGATTTGAATGATCTAGTAGCTGGTTTGAACCTGGTATTCGCTTTTGAGGAAAAAAGCGCCTTTATTTTTAGTTATACCTGCCCAATTCTTACCACTTTGTATATAAAATAAAGTGAGAAACTAGAAATATTGCTAAGCTTCAGTCAAGATGTAGTATATAGTAAAGTGAGAAACTAGAAATATTGCTAAGCTTTAGTCAGGATGTGAAAATATGTGGATTCTTGGCTGAAAAAAGTCCATGAAAAAAATGGAAAGCTCAGTCCGTGAGTAAAACGACGACATTCTTCGATCAATTTTAACTTACAACAATATTACAAGATAGATTCAAAATTTAGTGAATCTGTTCATACTATGAATACAAAGGAACAAGTGAGGAAAGAGAATTTTCTATTCTATTGAACGGACTTGAATATGTTTTAATTTTTAAAAGTTCTAATTTTCAGCTTGACGGTAAAGCCGCTCACAATCTCCATGCTGCTTTGGTATTAAAACCTTTCTCCAGTAGCATTAAACAATATGTTTTGTTTTTCATGAAGAATTCTGGCCACAGAAAAAGGTAATTTTGTTTAAGATTGTAAAAAACGGCAATGTTTCCTTTTGCTGTTTCAAGATTTATTCTGATGTTTTAAACGACAGTTTCTCAGCCATGATTAAGGCACGCTTGGTTTCAAAATTCTCAAGATTTCTCTGTTTTGCTAGTTTTTTCCTCGCACGGAACAACATTAAAAAACAAAACAAAAACAAAATTATTTGCCTAAAACCTTTAGCAGTGTCTGTTGTCTATATATAAGTTATAGAACTCTTGAGTACTTAGTTTGTTTTCAAATGATAAATACTCGGTGATTTGAAGAGGTTCGCTTGCTTTCCACATGATAAATAAAGATTCCCGTCTGCTTTCCTAGTATTTAGTTTTTCAAAGCAAGTTCAAAGCCTCAGCAATTGGTTTTAGATATAGACACAAGAGGCTGGAAAGCTGTCAAAAAGTGTGCTTTATTCTCAGTATAGTCATTTGCATCTTTTTCTTTAGAATTCTTTTACTCTCGTCGATCGAAGCCAGTATTTCAAGAGCTTACTAAAATGTCGGGTTTTTCAAACCGCAGTAGATAAGAAACGTACATTTAAATTAATAGCAATTACTTAAAGTTAATGGGCATTCTTTTTATATTTTAGTTCAGCTTAAGGGTTCTACCAATGGAAATTATAATCAAAAGTACTCAAAGACAATTCGGCCTTTTTGAATCGACCATGCAAGGCCCTCGAACAATGTACTGGTTGAAAAAGCTGTAAATTACAAGCTAAACTTTCAATCTTTCCTTGAAAGCAGTGGTTTGTAGCTGCCTAAAAACAGTGGATTCTCTCATGGATAATTTTTTCTACTCGTACTAAACAGTAATTATTTTGCTGTGTAAAAGTTTTCAAAAGCAAAAACTGCTCGGATGTCGGCACGCGTCAAGTTTCTGCCAAAGAGCAATCACCCAATCAAGCATCGCGATGGGTTACCATTTTTTTCTAAAGTATAGTACTCCGCTCTGTAATGTTTTTTTTCAAGCAAATTTTCTTGGAATTATTTTCCAACAAATTTTGCTTGAAGAAACACAATTACATCATAAATCATTTACCAAGCACAATAAACATTTTATACTTCAAAGACCGTGTGCTCTATCCAAATACCTCGTGTTAACCACTACACTACAAGGACCGACCACGCTGGAAACGCAGCCAGAGAATGTAATGCATGTGGCATCTGTAGGGGATCCCAGGGCGCTACTTTTCTCTATGGGTAAGCACATCGGATTAGTAAACCGAAGATGTGGGCTCGGTTCCCGCCAGCGGTTTAATGTTATTTTTCTCTTTATCCTTTCTATATATACACACCGAACGCATTCAATTTACTTTCATTTCTAATAATTAAATGATTGATTTCTTAAGGATAAAGCCTGTGGTATTTTCTTCTGATAGAGATAATTTGTTATGGATTTCTGCGCAATTTTGTCAACCATGGTAGAATAAATATCAAGTGAGGTTCGCTCCACACACACTACCACTACATTCAAATTTACAGCATGTGTCACTCGGCTCACATGTTGATTTTTACGGAGGGAAGAAAACCGGAGAACCCGAAGAAAAACCCTCATGGCAAAGAAGGGAAAAACTAATCTAACTCACATGTGGCATCCGTAGGGCTCGAACCAGCGACCCAACCTGTTGGACTCACAGTGGTAAGAGGCCGACGTAATAACAGTGTACACCACCAATGCCACCCATAAATGGTTTAACCAAGGGTTAACTATTTTTCTTCTTACCTGCCTGAATTAGTTTAGGACAAGGTCGAGTGTCCCCTGAGTACACAACCTTCCATCTACTACTGTGGCCCAAGAACCAACCCGTATGCTTGCGCATAATGATAACTGGCTTGTATTCCAGTCTGCAGAATTAGAGATTTTCGTAACTATAAGACGTCAGCATTTCAGATTCTTTCATTAAATTCAAGATTGAAAACTCGATTTTAGAAATCAATTTAAAGACTTTACTTCTAGATTCTTTTGGGTCTTGTACACAAGCAACAAAATGTGTCTACACACACACCTCACGTGACACTTGACACACTACGTTATTTGTTCTTACACACTCCCCCCTTGACAGATAACATCTGTCAAAGTTCTCAATGTCTTACAACTGCAACTTCGATATCTGGAATAAATCTCACTTGTGTTTCTTCATGGACATCTTGTTCATCTACTGTGACTTCTATAGGATATAATCTTTCATCTTGTCGTCTCAGCATTACAGGTTGTCCCTTTGGAGAGTATGTCTTTACCTTTGCTGCACGAACTTTACCGTCTCTTCCTGGAATCAGCATAACAACTCTACCAATTCTCCAACGCTGTCTAGGAACTTTTTCATCGTAGATAGATACAACGTCGCCTTTCTTGATGATTCGATTCTTGAGATGTTTTCTGAGTCTGTGATGCTCTCGAGGTTCTGTGAGATTTTCCTTGCACCATCTCTTTTTAAAATGATTCAAGACTGTACTTAGATGCTTATCTCTTCTAGAGAGTTCTGCTTGAGTTTCACAGTTGAGGTTCATTCCATAAGATTGGATCTTCCCATGAAAAGGTTTGAGGGAATTAAAGGTCCATTTAGTTCATCGTCGACGTAGGTAAGTGGTCGTGAAATTAAAATTCCTTCTACTTCTATTAGGATGGTGTTGAATCCTTCGTATGTGATTCTAGAGTTCCCTAGAGTCTTTTTCAAACATCGTTTGACGCTTCTCACCATCCGCTCAAAAACGCCACCCCACCAAGGTGATTGTGGGATGTTAAACTTCCAGGCTATTCTATTCTTCTTTAAGAACTGCTTCAGATGCAAATCTTTAAACGTTTTAGCATTGTCTGACACTATCAAATTAGGTAATCCTCGTCTTCCAATAAATCGCTTTAAACTTCGAATGAAGGCGTCCGTGGTGAGATCTGGTGTAAGCTCAAGATGCAGTGATCTAGTTGTGGCACAAGTAAACAGTGCAACATAAGCCTTGTGCATCGATTTGGAATGCGAGTAAATGTCCTTTACTAGAACGGGTCCTGCAAAGTCTACTCCTACACTCGTAAATGCAAAATCGTCAGAAACTCTAAACGCAGATAGATGTGGTTGCGTCGGGGAACTATAATGTTGCCCATCTGTACGTTTACAGATGCTGCATTTGGAGATAACATTACGCACAGCTTGTCTTCCTCTTACGACCCAATACTTTGACCGTAGCTTTGTCAGAGTTTCATGACTGTTCAATATGAATAACTTGATGATGTGATGATTTCTTGGTAAAACGGCTGGGAAACGAGTGGGTAGCGGAAGAGGTGCATACAAGATCCTTCCTCAACATCGACGAACATTACTGTTGCCTTGCAATAGAGTCCAAGAGACACTTCATACTGCTTGTAGTTTTTGTCCTCTTTCAACTTGTTCTATAGGTAAATTAACCAACGATTCTCTGCAGAGTTAATTTCTGACTGTTGTAGTTCTAGTGAGTTCCTTTGTTGTCTTTCACGAATATTTCTCATATGTGAAATAAATCGTAGTATATATGTCGTAATATCAAGAAGTTTGTTAAAGTTACTATAACAAGTAGGGCCGATTGCCTTCTCTAGATCAGCTACACCATCTGTATTTAGCATGGTACTGGTAGAATATGCACGCTTTATGTCACCTGAAGGATCATTATCAAACTGTTCTTTACCTATCTTCTGCTCTGGCCAGTGTTCAGCTTCCTTAATTAGATACTCTGGTCCAGACCACCACTCATGAAAGGATAAGAGTTCAGATGCAGTACATCCTCGAGATGGTAGATCAGCAGGATTGGCACTAGTAGGTACATATCTCCATGGACTTGGAGGTATGAGTTCTCTGATTTCTTGTACTCTGTTTTGGACAAACTGCTTGTAAACTTTTTCAATACCATGAATCCAGTACAATGCAATTTCTGAATCCAACCAACAACAAATTCTGTTGATTTCAACTACTTCTTTCATAGCATTTTGAACCTTTGTCATAAGCTTAGCTAGTAATAATGCTGTTAAGAGTTCGAGTTTTGATATGGTTTGTTGTTTCATTGTTGTAACTCGTGTGTTGGAGGCAACGAAAGCGCAATGTACGTAATCTTTCATAACAGCTCTAATGTAAACAACTCCTGCATAGGCATGCTGTGAGGCATCTCCAAAGCCATGCAGTTCAATAAATAAAATGTTTCCAGGGTTCAGTTCTGGTAAATAACATCTATCAATGGAAGTCTGTGTAGTACATTTCATGTCAAGTAGCAACAACTTCCACTGATTTGTAACATTATCATTCAGTGGAGTGTCCCAGTCTGCATTCATCTTACATACTGTTTGAAATAGCACTTCATGGCAATGAATAATGGTGATAAGATTCCAAGGGGATCAAAGATATTTGCAATTGAACTGAGAATGACCCTCTTTGTAACAACTGGTTCTTAGAGGTATTTGGTCAAGTTATCAAAGTTAAAGTTAAGTTTATCACTTACATTCTTCCACTCAGGTCCTAAGACCTTCTGGTTATCAGTGGCTTGAACTTGTTTGTCAAACTCTGACTTAACAAAGGATTGATCTTCTTCTTGCAGCAGTGTTGACATTTTCATTTTGCTTTTCACTACTGTCTATTAGAGTCTGCAACTGTTCGCTGTTTGTCTTCCATTTCCTTATGGTAAATCCACCTTGCTTGAATGTCTCCTTTAGTTTCAAGTATGTACAATATCCTACATCATCATCATCTACAGATAAGGCTAGGTCGTCAACATACACTGAGCGTACAGTTTGTTTAACAACATCAGGATCTTTATCTTCATAAGTCTTCAGATGATGGCGTACTGTCCCATTCAATAAGAAAGGGTTAGAAGTCACCTCAAAGACCACTCTTGTGAAACGCTTGACTACAATCTGAGGGTTTTCTTTGTTGATATCATCAATCCACAAGAAACGTAAGAAGTCTCTTTGATTAGGAACAATTGAAGTGCCAAGAAATGCCTTCTCCAGATCTGCAATGAGTGCAACTTTCTTTATTCTGAATCAAAACATGATATCAAACAGAATAAAGGTCCAGAATATAAGGTGCAGAATATAAACAGTCACTGAGACTAGGTCCATCCTTCTTTGCTGACCCATCATATACCACTCTAAGTTTGGCTGTCTGCTTGTCAAGCCTGATCACCTCTCTATGGGGTGGATAGTGAACATTACAAACCTCAGTCACATTACTGCAACTTTCTACTACATTGTTCTTTTCTTGCTCTTTTATTACTTCATCATACCGCTGCAGAACATCTGGACGGGATTTCAATCGTCTTAGAAGAGATTCCAATTTTATTTTACTTAGACTGTAGTTATCAGGTAACAGTGGACAGCGTTCTTTAAATGGAAGTTCTACTTCGTAACGTTCTCCATTGAAGAAAATCTTCTCTAAGAACTTATCAGATATAGGGCCCTCATCCTTCCTTATACCGAGTGTATCAAAGTCCCAGAACCGTTTGATCTCCTTATTAAGAGAGGTTTCTTCTTCTTTAATCATAGTGTCAATTCTTAAAACATATGTTTCATTCATATTCACTGTGGAATTGTCATCTGTGACAGATTCTTTAGCTACCGGACCAGAAAGAACATAGCCTAGTTTCGTAGAAACTGCAACTGAGCCTGGACAACTGCCACGTACAACTTCTTCATTTACAAAGAGCCAATAATGATCTGCTCCAATCAGGATATCTATTTCTCTATCAACTGAGTTGTCAAGACTATCAGCAAGATCCGGATGTTGTAAGTGAGAGTAATGTTGCCTTACAAAATCAATGTTTTGGTTGCTAATAGAACCACATATTATAGGTACAACGTGGGCCGTTATATGGGTTTCTGTGTGATCACGTGACTAAATCGCAAAGTGAACAAGTTCACACTTTCTTAACCTCGCTGTAGTTTCCCCAAATGTTTTAATGAGAAGAGTATCTGAGCCAATTGCTGTCCGGCCTAAAGCCTTAACAAGTTTCTCACTAATGTATGTTCTTCGACAACAATGATCAAAGACTAATCTTGTCTTGATGCATTGCCGATCTTTGTCCACATTTATAACAACTGCTTGTGCTGTCTGTAGGAGGACATCATTCCTCACACCAACATGTAGATTGGTTGAAGAGCTTGGGCTGGCATTTGATTTGTTTTCTTCAACATTGGGACTTCCACCACTTACTTGAGCATTGCTGGCCTCATTAGTAGGAACACAAATGGAAACATGGTGTTTCCTCCCAAATTTTGAGCACTTACTTGAGGTCTTGCAGTCTCTGACAAGGTGACCACCCCTAAGACATCTAAAGCATTTTCCTTTTCTTCGTAGAGTTTGCTTTCTAGTAGTTACATCAGTTACAATATTGCAACTTACAGACTTATGTTGTCCATAGCAGTAGGTACACCATGGTCCTGAAGCCTCTGACTTGTCTTCGGTCATTAATGTAGATGCTGTATATGGTTTCTCAGTATTGCGCTTAATTATATTCCGTGTTGGAGTGTCTTTCTTGACAGAAGATCCAGTGACGAACACACATTTCTCTCTATGTCCTAATTCCTGTAAGAATAATTTCATCATGGATTCCAAAGTCAACTCATCCGATCCAAGATTTCGATTTAAAATCACTCTCAACTCTTCAAGAATCTTGGTCATGATAATTGGGGTCAAAAAGGATCCATAAGTAGATGGAGATGTTCCAAGGTTATTTAAACTTCTGATACTCGCTTCAATTTTATCATACAATTCTGTTAACGTCTTGATATCATTCATAGATTGCACCGATGACAGCTTCAATAATGAATCCATGTGAGCAGAAATAATAATTTGCCTCTTTCCATACCTTTGAGACAATAGCTTCACATCTTCTTGATAATTTTCACTGGTCGGTGAGAATCCACTAATCGTTCCTGCTGCTGGTCCTTGTACTAAGGGTTTAAGGTAATTAAACTTGTGAACATCGCTAAGGTCAGGGCTGGAGCCAACTGAGGATTGAAAAGAGTCCCGATGTAACTGTTGACAGTTAAATTAACTAGTGCACACGTGATATAGGTTCGTATGATCGATGCTTTGTGTTACTGACGAGTAACAAAACAAACCCAGCTATACACTAGAACTTAGTTTATTGTTCTCTAAGTCAAACTAACTTACAATTTAGTAAGCAAACTCTAATGAGTGAGTACCTAAACTAAGCTATAACTACCTAAAGTTTTAGTCTTGCCTGATATAGCCTGAGTATCTTGCGTCGTACTTTCTTGAAAGACTTGCTGTTCCTCTTCTGTATAGCTCTCTTGAAACTAAACTCACTACTGAGATCTCTTGCTTGAAACTATTGAACTTACTACTGTCTACTATTTATATGTTTGACAAAGATTCGAGAACGTTCTAGTGTAATCTAAATGACGTAATATTCTATTTTTAGAATTTCTAGAATATTCTGTTACAACAATAGTTTTCTCTTTCTAGAATCTTCCAGAACTATATTTCTATTTTCTCTGAAATTATCTAGAACTTTCTAGAACTCATTACCATATCTCGTAGAACATTCTAGAACTATCTGTTTACTTCTTAGAACTAAATGGAACTTTCTAGAAACTATTGAACGTGATAATAGGCACGTCGGCCCTCATAACATTTGATAAGGTATTCAATTTCGTTTAGTACACGTGTGACTTGTGACCACGAAAACTACGCCGCTAATGTTGGTATGTAATTGTTAATTTTCCTTTGATTTATACCGTTGTCTCTGAAATAAGCGCTTGTAATCATAATTAATTATATTCTTAGTCGACCTGCAATAAACGAAGCAACCAGTGACAAAAGAGACGTTTATTGGTCGAGTATGGCAACGCGCGGAACGTAGTGAAGCCACATCCAAAATGGCTGCCATTCAACAGGATTTCCAGTTAATTTATTCAACAACAACTTTGGTAATTTGGCCTTTGCCATCTTACTTTGTTGGGATGAAGTTAATTCTCCTTCGGTCGATTTGTTTTCCTCTTTGCATGAGATATGAAGAACTTGTGCTATTCTCTCCAAACATTCAGTGGCACATGCTGCGAAGTCGGAGCTTTCGACTACTTCAGATTCGAGGTCGTCTGTCTCGGCCATCAATTCGAGGATCTCACTATCGAGCTTTTTTAGTAAATCTAACTTCTCAACTAAAACTTTATGATTAGAACTTATCTTTCCTTATATTACCAGATTGTCTAATTTCGAAGTTACAACGTGTTCAAAATGTTGCGGCTAGACTAGTAAATATGGCGCCTAGATTTTGCCATGTAACTCCTGTTTTGAAGGAGCTTCATTGGCTCAACATTCGGCATAGAATTGAATATAAGATGATTTTAATTATTTGCAAGACAATAAATGGAATAGGCCCTATTTATTTAAAGAAACTTATTGCTTTTCTAGTTATGGACTCAGATCTAATAACTCCTATAATCTTAAGCCTTTTGGACAAAAAACGTTACTCACTCTCGGTGACAGAGCTTTTGCGGCTTCTGCTCCGAGAGTATGGAACACTCTTCCGATAGAACTGAAGAAG
>JAAAQI020133852.1:0-13122 GCA_011800005.2 Stichodactyla mertensii | reverse complement strand
AATCTTTAGTGAATCCTTTCTGGTGGCATGTGCTGCCTTCACTAGGCAAATACACAGTCAGCACACAAAACAGCCCCTACCACTAGCTAAACAAGCCCCCCCCCCCCCCCCCCCGGGTAACTGCTACTGAAAAGAAGAATGCCAGAGAGAGAAGACTTACCAACGAACTCGTTACGAAGTCTAACTCGTTGTTCAAAGTCTTCGGTTGAGATGAGTATGACGTTGATGAAGGCAAGACAAGCTGTCATGTACGGCACCACTTCCGCATTCTTAAGTTCGTTGATTATCAGACTGAATCGATATCTTTGTCCTTTGGTGAGCTGATCAGAGACCAAATATCACATCCAATCAAAACCAGTAAAACTACACGAATCATTTTATGGAAACGCAAGTAGATTCTTCATTTGCAATTCACTGGTTTCTTACTCTCGGCTTTGAGGGGCACTTAACAAACAAATAATAGCTTGTTATCCTTCACTGCACATGAAATCTATTGTGTTCATGTGAAGTGCTCCTCAAATTTGATGCACTAAATTAGCCAAAACGAAAGGCCTTTTGGGTAAATGTTAAGTAGACGGAGGGAGACTGGGGAAGGGTAGGAAGAGCGCATTTACCGCATGTCGGAACTTTCCTAGGGTTTTATAACAATTTTTGGATAACAAAGTATAGGTGGAGAAAGTCCTTAATCCATGGTATGATTTCAAATACAGTTTCATGAGTTTGATTTACATCTAGCTAAAGAAATATGTTCATGATAAAATAAGATTCTTGGAAAAAAGTCAGCTGGTTTCATTTCTGTTTACAAAATTATTGACAGTTTTGAAACAATACCCTGTACAGCAAGGGTGCTTGTTCACTTCAGTTTTGTTTAGAGAGAGCCGAATTGAGCAACACTTCGCAGACAAAAAATAAAAGAGTGTTTCTCACACTGAAGATACATGTAATGCAAAATTTGTTCGTTTGTGATTAGTTTTTAGTTTTTAAAATCGAATTGCTGCTCAAGTAGTTCATGTTAACGATTTGAAAGAGCAAGAACAATTGCTTAGAGCATTGATAAAAGATGTCTGGAACGGCTGCAGGATGTTTTTTTGATCTGATACTCCATATCTTTAGTCAACGCTTTTGTAATTAATACATACCCTACAGGTGTTATCAGTCTCACGCGACAGACTCGGTTTTTTCGAAACTTAGTGTTTCAATTGGTGGAGGTCAATCCACGCCGCTGTGCGCCAAAAATGTCTAACATAGCTCATGTAAAACTCACTTTAAACGCGATTGAAAGTCTGTTTGCTTGCTCATCACAAGCACCTTCTAGAAAAAGTGATCTAGAAATTTTTTCTTTTTTCCAATTTCTCGACAACAGGAGCTTGATATCAGCGAACGGAAATAGATTAATAGAAAAGATGGTACTTAAGATTCTTTCAATGAGTTCTATTGTCATTTCTTCCGTCTCTTAGATAATAAACATTATATTAAGGGAAGAATACCTCTGGCTTATGCATAGCAGGGAGGTGAGAAAACCTATCTAACATACAATCAAGACGAAACAGAAACCATAAATATTTGAACATTAATTGAACAATGTGTTTTTGTTTTTGCTTGGAAGTTGTTTTGCTTGGATTGCACGTAAAAAAAATCGGAAAACATGGAACTGGGAACGGTTGATGAAAGGATAAAACCTAACTGTGAATACAGACCGGCCATTCAGACTCGTAATATTAATATGACTGGTAATTTTACTGCTCAACATTTGTCGTGGCACTTCTCTTATTGCGCTTAAACTAAGTTTCCGTTCACCCAAGCCGAGGTATTTTTGAACATTCACTTACCTTGTAGTTTTCCAAGGCATCTATGGCCAGTTGATATCCTTGGTTCGAGTATAAACACAGCGCAGATAACAGTTCAAAGACTTGCTTTTTGATCATTGTGTTGCTAGTATCCAATGCTGTGTGAGATAAAGAAACTAAGTGTTATTCAAATATTGTGTGTTATATCATTAAGACAATTCTATTCACGAAACCACTGCACAAGATCAATAGTGTTTGGCTGCTATAGAAACAATATCGAAAGATAAAGATCAAAATAATCGATATCGACTCAAGTTGTTACGAATAATAGTTTTAATCATAGAAAAGAAGCGACATGGGAAATAATCCCAAAGGATTGATGCGAAAAGGAAAAATATAATTCACAGTAAAACAAAGAAGTCGTTTTTCACTGACATGAATTTTTTATTTAACTGTTAATAATTCATGCATATTTGTGTTCAATTTCAAGTGAAAAAGGGAAAAAACTTGCCTCATGCGAATACCTGTTGCCGAAATAACGAAACAATCTGCAAAGACCAAGGTCACAAGAATATTGACATTTGCGGGAAAAGAAAAGAACTGAGGCCGTCTATGAAGTATATTGTAACAATCAAATGTACAATAATGAGAATGATGGATATATGTGGGATAAGATAGACTTTTAGATAAGAAGCCCTCAGTATTGGTCCATGACAAACGAAAGGTTGCTATAAACATGGCAACAGTTATATATGTTAACATTGGCGTACAGACAGAAGGCCCTTTTTTGATTATTCAAATGAAAGACATAACGGAGTGGTTTAATAAATTTTGAAACTGGTTTTTTGTTGTTTTGTTATAACTGTTTACTCGTTAGTTAGTGGTCCCTCTTAAGTTATATAACATTGTATTGGTGTCTACTGTAAATTTATTGATTTATAGCAAAAGAAAAATAGACAAAAAATATGCAGAGAAATTGGTTTGAATTTCTGTTTTCAAATGTTTTCTTGTAAGTGTTCGTCCGTTTTGTTGTTGTGGTGGTAAATTATAATTTTCCCTGAAGAATAAACAGTCAAAAATAAAAACGTTGCCAATGCGTAAGTCAGAAACATTTTACGGAACCAACTTAACCTGATGGTAAAAGGTCACCCAAACGTTTCAAATGCGTAAAAAACAGTCTAACCTTTGACAAGATTTCGAGAAAATTGTGTATCGTTGACGATGTAGTTTAGGCCTGCTTCCGAGTTCATGACTTCCTTTATACAGTTAACACACTCGAGTTGCAAAAAAGCATCAACAAACGCTAATTTACGACCACTAAGACGACGAAGCGATTCAAACAATACTTCCATGCCACCATAAACCAAAAACTCTTCAATCCATTCTCTTGAACTCGATTTTAGTTTGGTCTTTAAGCCAGAGAAATTCTGTACAGATGGAGTACTTATGAGACGAACGCAAAGTTCTGCTCCAAGATTCGTGGAGAATGTTCGGTTATCAACAAACCTGCTGTTCTGCAGGGAAAATTTCTGACGAACACTTTTCCATTTGCTTGTATTTGACATCTTCTTCGAAGTTTCTCTTTACACTGATTCCTAAACAAGTGTACAGATGGTGTTCATTCGGACTGAAGTGTTTAAGGCTCTGAGTATCCACGGGCTCAGGTGCAGCACGCAACCAAAGCTAGGGTCATGTTTTCACTGTTTTTGTATTCAACGGCTTATGAAGATTATTAACGCACTGGGAACCATTTGACTTCTTTCCTGTCAGAAGCCAACTTTTACTGGCTCGCTATTCGTTAATTAATCGAGTGCTTTTGAACGCTACGTACACTCATGATACAAAAACTCCACTTCTGTAATGAATAGCCTTGTTTTCTGACCTCGAAAACGTTAAACTCTTAGTCGTTAGAGTTGGAACGGCCAGGCCAAAGGCAACAGAAGTTAGAGTGTTAATTTACAGGGGATTAAAACAAAACATTGAATGACGGTAGTTAAGGACAATCCTTATTGTCGAGAAAAAACCTCGTTGACTCAAGTTCTCATGTTAATGAAAGCACTGTTTACTTAAGCGCGCATTTGATTATGTATAATAGATTTAAAATGGATAGCAATCTTGCTGATAATCAAGATTTTGTTTGCTTAAGTCAAAATTGTTTGTTTTGAAAATAGTTGTTCTTTTTCAAGGAAAAAGGCATTTTTCGTGAAACAGGTAGTTTTAAATAGAATGTTGCCAAGGAAGACATCATGCCAAAACAATACTGAATAATGGGGTGCCAAACGTTGATTAACTGCGACAACTGAAGGTTAGAGAAGGTTCGGATCAAATCGATTTTCACTTGTCAAACGTATAGAAGTCGGTGCAAAACCACGGTGGACGAACAAGAGTAGTTGTCCCATATGGACGACCAAAAGATATCATTAACACTCAGACATGATGTCCCAACGTTTTTTTAACAACGAAAACAATTATCATGATAATGGAATAGTATTTGTAATGGCTTAGAAAAGTGACATATCAAACAAAGGGCCTCAAGTAAAGACACTCTGACAAAACTCCTGTCAGTGGCGGTAAAAAATTATGTGGTTCAGGAAGGAAGGATTTGATATTTGGACGAGTAAAATGACTAGGAATATGACTGGAATAGTCCTGTTTCGCCAAGTTGGTTTCGCATTCCATAAAACCGCTGTTTGTAATGACCACAGACTCGTTTATACAGGGTTAGCCTCGTTTCTAAGTAAGTTATTCATAGATACTAGTGAAAGTCCGTGGAATTTAAAAGTGTTTGTATTGTTCAAGTTGTACATTTTTCGCATTGCCGTTGGTATTTATGAATTATTTGCTCTTAAACGAGGCTAAACTTGTACAAATGAAACCGTAGTCAAGGACTACCGCGGTAATTATGGAATGCGAAACACGACTATTGATGACGGATTTGAATTATATCACATGAGCACTAGGCCTTGCAGAATTTGCTTGAATTAAACGAAAAAATGGTTCCAAGTCGAGGTTGGGGTATTCTAAATTTATGCAGTACTGATTTGCATACATATTTTTGCCCTGAGACTCGACCTGTCGGCCTCACTGCCAGTGGTTCATTCAGTGAGTCAGTCACTCACTCTTGCTAAGGACAGAGTTTTATTACTGATTAAAGAATCCTAACGTAATTCATGATCTTCAAACGTAAAACTACCAATAAACAAAAACTACGCTAATTGACAGGAAATAGGAAAGAAATAAAATAAAACACACACACGAAACTTACCAACTGACTCAATAAAACCTTGGTTAGAAAAAACACAAACGCACAAATATATATAGATATAGATATAGATATATAGATAACGCAGGTGTATCGCAGGTATCGCAAACTTATTCGCACCTTCATCGAAAATGCCAGACTAAGAGAGAAACTGAGTAACAATAGAAATCGAAAAACCCAGAAAACGTAACTAAATATTATGCAACACCGTCCGTCCTTCCGTCTGTTAGTCAGTCAGTCAGCAAGCCAGCGTAGCTATGTGCAAATCATTTATTTTTCAAAAATATGAGTCAGAAGAAAAAAAAAAAAAAAGAGTGCAACACTCAGCTGTTATTACGGTTGCATGCAGATGAGATGTAAATGAGCCATTATACATTGCCAGATTGATCCGATAGCCTCACTTCAATGATGTTAAAACAAAAGACTATGTAATTGCGGGCTCAGCTTAATAGCAGCTTATTAAAGACCACGTACGGGAGTTTCAATGATCGAAGACATTAATAGACCTTTTACCAAAATGGCGGCCGCGAATTCGAATGAATAAAAATCAAACTGAATGAAAAAATAATACCAGTACGAGAAAGAGCTCCTCAACTTTAGTGCTCTTTCTAGTGTTGGTATTAGTTTCTAATTTTAACTTATTTGAAATTTCGGCCGCCATTTTGGTAAAATGTCTATTTGAAAATAACAGGAAATGCCTCAAGAGCAAAATAGGAATCAATCAAATGGTTTGAAGTCGATGTTTGTGCATGTCATTTGCATAATAATCAAAAATTTGGGTCGACTGCACTTTGAAGGAATTACTCATGAGCTACCCAGATCGTAGTCTCCCTCGCAGCTATATATTTTTAGTGTCGTCACGCAACGCTGACAAAAACCGAGGTCTGTTTTATATGTTACCACGAAAATATTAAAGTCAGGAATTACTCGGAACATTTGGTGTCTACACTACACACCCCCCATCAACGGTAAGAACACCTCACTCAGTCATCAATCAACCCATGCCAGATGAGCGGTAATAAATTTTCTAACCAATCATAGTCCGTTGTGATTTTCCATGGCCGGCCCTATTGACAATTTTATCCATTTTATTTTGAGTCCTACAAAAGTCCAAAAACTATTAAACAGAGTGAAATTTTATCTGTTAATAGACCTTTCCCGAATTCGCTTGGATGATCACGAAACAATAGTTCCAAGTCGAGCAGGAGCGGATCCAGGCTATTTGCAAGGGAGGTGACTTTTAAGACTCGCGCGCGCGCTTTAGGCCAGAAACCACAGGAAACCCCCCAAAAAACGCGCGAAAAACATTCAACACGACCAAAACACCACGCAATGCAAAACAAAAACAGGGTTTGAAATCAATAGGGGATAACGCAAATAATGATACAACAGTCCAACGTAAAATTGATGTAAATATCAAACGTCAAGACTAAATTAATTCTTGCGTGATGAATAATGTATGTATTACCTACAAAAGAGGGGTAACTATTCACACCCTTCACCACCCCTGGATCCGCCCTTGTCGAGACAGACTACTGGATTTTTTTGTTTATCAAGGCAAACCTCGAATTGAAACCATTGTTTCATGATCATCCAAGCAAATTCAGGAAAGGTATATTATCTATAAAAACCACGCGAGAAATGATTTTGAGAACAAAGAGTGAGGGCCGTAGGTTTTGATCAACAATGCTTTGCGCGATTAGTTGTTCGCTCTGCTGCTGAAAACACCTCAAGCCTCTTGGACAAGTTCACTGATCATCTCAGAGTTGAGCGTACACGTCAATCGGTACTTTAAATTAATATTATGCTCCATTGTTGGATTTTGATATCGTGAAGATATTCATTGCTGCAATTATTGGTAACTATAAAAGAAATCGAAAACTTAAAAACGATACAACTCGTCTTCCATTTCAACTTCTCGTTGGTTCATATTAATTTTTATTTATTCTTATTTTCGTCGGTGCATATGATCCAAAAATGACAACTTGTCAAGCATGGGAACTTTATTTTGTAATAATATTCTAAGACACGAATGAAAAAGCCGCTAGAGGAATCGAATCCAGGTGTTAAATACTGTGCTGCTCTTTTCATAAATTCAGGAGGCGTGAAAACTGAATAGCCACCGCATCCAGACATCACCATATACGATTTCATGGCATTGAAGACGATCTGACATATTTTGATTTTGACAGAAACCGGGCACTTTAATTTGTCTTCTAAAGAGCAAACATGACATATTAACATGAAAGATCGTTAGATTCCTGATGTACGACAGCATTCGGATTTTTGGTGGTAGCCTTCATCGGATTTGGAGTATTAATTTTGATCAACAGGATAATTTTTTTCATCCATATATTCAAAATTAACTCTTTCTATTTTTCATGTGTTTGTGTATAGCGCTAGTAGTACTGAGTAGCAGCAGTAGCAGTAGCAGTAGCAGTAGCAGTAGCAGTAGCAGTAGCAGCAGCAGCAGCAGCGGCAGCAGCGGCGGCGGCGGCGGCGGCGGCGGCGGCGGCGGCGGCGGTGGTGGTGGTGGTGGTGATAACAACAATAACAACAACAAGTTCTTAATGATCTACGATAATCTAGAGGAAAAGGACACTTAATCTTTAGTCATGTCTTCATTGTTCCCCTTACCGTTAGCTAGTGTCCGAACCAACAGTTTACTTCGACTCATTGCTTCTAGTCCAACATTTGAATTCAGCACCGCCTTGATGCAGCGCACACACTCTAACCTTTCCAAAAATGTAAAAAATATCTCGTTACGACGGAGACACAAAGCTGCGAGCGCTTCGAACAGACAATTTAGACCTCCGAGTCCAATAAACTCTTTCAGCCATTCCGTTGAGCAATTCTCGACCTTCGACTTTAGCTCAAGAAAAACTTTTCTCGAGGGCGTTCGGCCCAACAGATCGATGCAAAGTTCAGGCCGATTGCTTGTGGTAATAACTGAGGCCATGTTTAATTGTTGGAGTTTGGTCCAGCGTTTTTTACCAGGTGGAGAAACACCGCTTTCGTTTTTATCGTTCATATTCATGGCTTCCTTGTATAAAAGAAATTAAAGTCTTGCTGGATCTATTTGAGATTAGAGCACACTAAAAACGACGTTGGGAAGGCTGGTTCAAGCAGTTTTCCGCTGAGAGAGACGAAAGAAACCGTTGACGAATACATATGTTCAAAAGATTCCAATAAACTTACTTCGCTGTTGGAAGCGAATACGTAAATACCTCTTAATACTATACGAACGACCGAGACGTTGAAAGGCAAAATTAAAGGTAAGAAAAGTAATAACAAAAGTTATTTGTTATGCATAAACACAGCAAATGATTAATGAAGTAGAGATGAACAGTTATCCCTCATCTCAAATCCTAATTACTATAATACTATCTTCTTATATTCATAACTGGCGTTAACTTTACGCTCAATGAATCTATTGGTGTCTACACTTAATAATATAGATATCGAGGATATTCGTAATCATCCCAGAACTGAAATCTGCCACTTGAAACTGGTAGTGACAATCTTAACTCACAGATATAGCTTTGTGACTTATTGGCAAATACGGAGTGTACAAGCGATATATCTTATTCATTAATTCAGTCTAAAACGAAGCTGGCTGCTGCACAATTACTTGTTGATTATTAAAAACACCAGTAGCAAGAATCTTATTTTGTTTCTTTATAAATTTATTTTCGTCGCTTAAATGAAAAGTGTTAAATACTATACAATAGCCAAAGACACCTGCTCTCTTTTTCCAGCCTTTTCCTTGAGTTTTACATTTGCTAGGATACAATAATTCAGTTTGTATTGACCAGTAATACGAGTCCATAATTCGTGCGATGATCATCGTTTATCGATTGATGTATAGTACTAGTGATACAGTGTTTTAAGGTGTTTCCCTCCTGTTTCGATGTCGCCAAACTGTACTTTTTGAAACGGGATGTCACTCGATTTTGTGTTGTTCGATCAAGCTCAAACTCATACAAGCTATTAATCTTAGTTTGAAGTTTAAAATAACGTACTTCTTTAGGGAATCCATGTTACCATAGCAACGAAAAACAAGAAATATTGAAATCACTTAACTGAAATGTTGAGCTATTTCGATGAGATCCAGAATAGCCATTACCATTACGCTAAAGTATGGTATATGGCAAACAATATATCAAAGATTCAAGAAATTCTTTATGTTTGATTTTGAGTAGATTGCACTAAACGTTTTAAACCCTCAGTTTTGTGTGTCACAAGGAACCGATCAGTATTATTATAACGATTCGATAACATGACTTTTAAAGCCTTTCAAAATCGTCATTTAACTTATTACACGTTTTGAGGATGCCTCCTTCTCAATGTCAAGAATGAATTCTTTCGTGAGGCCATGGTTTTTATTCAACGCCCAATATTCAAATTTTAGCGCTTAAACTAAAACTGCTACAATGATTTCTTTAGAAATACAAGCAACAGTGTCTCAAAGTTTCGTTTTGATTGATTCAACATAACATATAACTAAATTAAATAGCGAAGTTGGCTGATTAGCGAGGGGAAAAGTTTGTGTTATTATTTGGCGATTGACAGATTATGCAAATACATTCAGGGTCATGTGACCAACAAAAATCTGAAGGCCGTTTAAAAAAGTATAGTTTGGCGACATCGACACAGGAGGGAAACACGTTCATTAAGTGGCAATGTTTCTATGACAACAACATAAGCACAAGTATAAGCAACATACGCAGACTCAGTTCAGCTCTTCCAATACAACAGGTGTGAGAAAAGACAACAAATGCTAATGAATAATACCCAACTGGGTCTGCGTATAGTGCTTACGTCGTTAGAGACCAGGCTGAAAAGAAACGTCATGAACATATTCGCAACAATAAGTGTTTGAGTGGGTTAATGAGAAAGACAGAGAAAGAAAGAAAAATAAAAATGAACGAACCTCACGAACCTCATTGACCAACATTGAACAAAATGTAAAGGGGTTATTAAATGGGCAGATGAATGCATGGATGAATGGCAGAGTTAATGAATAAATGAATAAATGGGTGTCTGAGTTAATGGATGTACGAAGGAATGAACAAATGGATGGATGGATCGCTTCCCTTAATAGTTGACTCCAATGTAACCTCTTAATCATATTTCATCATCAAAAATAAAACATGTTGATAACCAAAAGGTTTTTATTTGAGTGCGCTATTTCTAAACTGTAAGATGTTATCCTCAATGCCGGATTTCATACCGTGAGACACTGGGAGCCACATTCAAGAAATGCATGTAAACGACCATATTTCGTTCTTTTCTTTTCTGTTGTCAGTAGAGTGACAGTCATCATTAAGATGCAGCTTTGTACCTTGTTTTTTTGAGTAGCATGACTTTTGTCGACAAAGCTCACACTTTAAATTTCGATTTTTTCAGTTTCTCCGTATGGGTTGGTACTTCATGTATGTTCTTAAATCATTCGTTTATTGTGTTTGCGGCAAAGGACGACCACACACGAAGTCTTTCCTGTCCGGCTTCAGTCCCAGTCTCTCACGATATGAAACCCGGCAATGTCGCAAAACCGTTTTTTCTCCAGGTGATCTCGCACGCGCACTTCCGGCTAGTTTTAGCCAATCAGAATCATTTTTGTCGCATCGTGAAAAGTTTTATTTTAATTTAAAAATGGCGTCTTTCGAGATGGAACTTTACAAAAGAAAGAAGAAGTTTTATCATAATTTGAGATTTATGTTTTGTTTTCGAAGTTTTCGATGTTTATTCGTCGTTCCAATGGAATCGTTGAGATATTGTTCCGGTATTAATGCTGGTATTAGGAACTGTTGGCTTTGACAAATAATCCTTTGCGCGCTTCCTAGCGACATCACCTGCTCAGTATTTTCTAACTAATTGGAATATATGAACAAGTATTGTCATTTGTGAAAAATATCTTCAACTTTTAGTTTAATGTGAGAGGGGTTTCTAATTAAAAGTTACTTCTATAAATCATAAATAATTGATTAATTCTACATTGAATTATGAAATGTGTGTACATATTATAATTCATTAAAATGAATGTGCTTGTACAAGTTAACTGCGTGGAAAAATGAAAGCGAAAGGAGATGAAAAGAAGACCGACAGGATTTTCTTTAATTGATTTATAGGAAACCGGAAGATCCATTCATTTAATAACTCACACACTACCCATTAATAAACAGTTAAATTCTGGCAAAAAAGTGTTAGTACATGTTGAAATGCCCCTGTCTACCAAGCAAAGGAATGCATCCTTTTTGGAGATTCGATTTCCCGGTTTCTAAAAGAAAATAAAGCTGGTTTGTGAACGAATCAGAGTGCTATTGAATGAACTAACCTTGGCTTAGTCTTCGCACTGTCTCGTAGCATTCTATCATATATTGGAGACCAGCCTGTGAATTCATTACCTCTTTGATACAAGACACACATGCCAATTGAAGAAGAGCATTAACAAATCGCGTTCTCTTGGTACTGCTTGAGCTTAATCGCTCCAAAGTAAACAATAACACATCTAGCCCACCTAGATGGACAAACTCGGCAAGCCACTCGTTGGGAGAGCTTCTGAGCTTATTTCTTATCCCGATGTAGTTTTGAATTGATGGGTAACTTAAAATTCTTATGCAAAACTCAACATCGCATTCTTCGAACACAAGCGATGAGATTTTTTCTCCAGTAAAAACTTTTTTCAAAACGATCCATTTCATTTTCGTGTCGAATTGAGCCATTTTAGGCCACCCACTCTTCCAAGCATTAAGCTTGATGACCACAGGCCTATCACAAGAGTCTACTGTCTGTTTCCATGGTAACTGCTGAGATACTTCAGTCATTATATGTTATTCGTTCCCTGAAGTACAATCTGGTGAACCGACGAATGCAAATTAGGGTCTAACGATGTGAAATAAATCAATCGTAATACCAAATGTTATTTTAAACGTAAAACCAAAAATGTGGTGGTGAGTCCCAGGATTCCCCTAACCTCCCTCCCCCCCCCACCCCCACCCCCACCCCCACCCACCCACCCACCCACCCACTCAGTTGCATTCTGTTTTGATGGTAGGTAATGGTCCTTATTCATCGTAACCACCACGTCTGTTGTCTTCTTGTGATGCTAATGTTGTGGTTTCCGAGGGGGACAAACAACTTAAAATCGAGGATCGATTTCAACCGCCCCCATAACACGCATGCTTGGGTAATATTTGTCAAAAAAAAGAAAAAAGAAAAAAGAAAAAAAAAAAAAAAAAGGAAAAACTGCATGAATTTGATCTTTGAAATTTGCCGATTTTTGTAAAAATAGTTGTTCTTCCAATGTTTGCCCTCTGGAAGACCGAATGGCTAATTTGCATTACAAGCTGAAAACCATCTTGATGGCTATCGTGAATGTGGTCTGTTCCTCAGCCAATCACACTTCGAATTTTGAGAAAACAATGTTGAAGTAGCACACAAACAGAACGAACCAAAACCACTTTCACCTAAAAACATTGATTGCAAACGTCTGTGTTCGGTGCGGGTTTTATAGAAGAGGCAGTTTATTGCTACACTAAGCCAATAAACAGACTTGATCCAGATTCTCGTCTTCTTTTATGTAATGTGGATACTCTATTTCTCTATTTATTCAAACGTGGCCATCTTACTTTCGAAAATTTCCCTGTTTTATCATTCCAATGAAGAACTGACGGACGAACAAAAACAAGAGGAAGAGCAAACAAACAAATAAGAGACTGGTGAAGTAAAGAGGATGGCGTAAGCTATGAAAAACAGAGGGTGGGTGGCTTTTTTGAGCCTCAAATAAAGGGTGGGTCATACTGTATTGGGCTTAAAACAAAGGGTGGGTCACCACTTATTAGCCTTTCGATAATAAAATATTTCCAGCCCCCCTCCCCTCCCCCTCCCCTCCCCCCACCCCTTACGTTCTGCTAACCAGTCTCTAACATGGTAAGAGGATATGGAGCCAGCCAACTAGTTAATTTTGTTCATAGGAAACAGAGGGTTAACATTGTTTAAGGTAGTTCCGGACCCTTGCTACTGCGCATCCCCCGCGCGCATCCGAGCGCGCGCACTTTTATTAAAGAATAT
>JAAAQI020133841.1:0-13123 GCA_011800005.2 Stichodactyla mertensii | reverse complement strand
CCTTGCCGCGCCTTGACCGTGTCCGCGCCGTGTTCGTGCCGCGACTTTTTCACAGTCATACGAAATCTGCTCTATCCCTAAAGGTAAAATTTGACTAAATCCCTTATTATCTGAAGATTATATCAATATTATTGTTGGGTATATTATATAAAAAAACAAACTGTAACCATAAAATTTTCCTTTTATTCTAATATACTAGTAAATCATTTATGAATGTGAATATATTAATGTCGTACCGGTCAGATTAAGTCATTTTTCTTCTAGTTAATACACATTTTAATATTAATGTTTAAACGGTTTTAAATCATTAATGTTTGCCAGTGACAGCATTATTATGACGAATAGAATATAGATAAAGATTTTCTGAAATATTATTGAATGCTGAAAAAGATTTCCCGCTCTCTCTTTCATTCATTTAGTTTCTGTTCTACATTTAATTTCTCGCGCCATTTTCCTCAATTGATTTTTGTTGTTGCTGCTGTTCTTGTTTGTTTTTTCAGTTTTACTGAAAATATAGGAATGATGGATTTGTGGCAAAACTAAAATATCAATTTACTATGAAACAGGATTCGACATATTATAAAGGCGGAAGGAACACCGCGATCTCCCACCTCACCAATGGCAAAGCACGTGTCTCACGATTGGTCAATTTTCGTGTTTTCACAGACGCTTGGCAATATTTTCATTCTCTGCTTTAGCGCAATGCAGTTTTGACTTCTAGGATTTCATAGATTAGAATTTTAATGCCTAAAGATGACAAAGTGTCTTGGATAATTCTAGTCGGCTCCTCAAAGTCTGTGTTACTTTATCATGACAACCGCCTGATTATTGGTTACGTTGAATACAAACACCATGTTACTTGACATGTACTCTTATTTTTCAGACGTTGCTGGTTAAACGGTTATTTCAGCTGGGTCGCTTCGCACGGCGCAGTTTTCAAGGAGTTTGGCAGAAAAAAAGCTGATTTCATAAGTGCCTTCCTTTGAACCAAACAAAATGAAGGGAAAACACTCACTACCCAATCAAAAGGCTTGAAATCGAAAGCCATTTGTGAGTCTCATTTTCTTTTGAATGTGGCTTTTCAGGAAGATGTGTCGTGCGAGGGACATACTGGTCAATATTTCCATTTATTCCTAAAACCCGCAGGATTGTAGTTGGTTTGGCTCTACAATTCCTACATCCGTATCTGCCCTTATGCCGTTAGCAAGCGCGCGTCCTGCGAGAAGCGAAATAAACACGGTAAAGTTACTGCAATATGCAGCAACACTGAAATGGCTTCATGTGAATCACCCATTCACAACGTATAGTAACTGCTATGGTACGGCTACGAATTGGATGAATCGTTTTCCACTCATTCAAAATCTAAAACACAAGTACGAGCATAGAGAAGGCAGTAAAATGGTTATCGTATGAGTGGGAAACGTACGGTACTAACTTACAGCACGTCCACGGTACGATATGCAGTAAGCCTGAAATGGCTTCTCATAAGAATGGTTATCGTATGAGTGGGAAACGTACGGTACTAACTTACAGCACGTCCACGGTACTGTATACAGTGACACTGAAATGGCTTCTCATAAGAATGGTTATCGTATGAGTGGAAAACGTACAGTACTAACTTACAGCACGTCCACGGTACGATATGCAGTAACACTGAAATGGCTTCTCATAAGAATGGTTATCGTATGAGTGGGAAACGTACGGTACTGACTAACAGCACTACGGCATGCAGTAACACTGAAATGGCTTCTCATAAGAATGATTGTCGTATGAGTGGGAAACGTACGGTATTGACTTACAGCACGTCCACGGTACGGCATGCAGTAACACTGAAGTGGCTTCCCATAAGAATGGTTATCGTATGAGTGGGAAACGTACGGTACTGACTTATAGCACGAACGTGGTGCGGTGTGCAGTAACACTAAGGTGAGTCAATTCCTATACGATTACGAATTTTCCGTATAGGTTAATCATACGAAATCCGCTTTGTTCACATGTAAAATTGTGCGACACCAGAATTCGCACCAAGTTCCACCTCGATTACTTACTACAGCTATTGAAATTGTGCTTTTATTCCAGTTTTTCCTTTTTAATAACAACGCTTTTGATAAACAAATGGAAAAGATATATTAATGTCCCACAAGACGAGTCGACGATCAAATACTTAAAACAATCAAAATTACAACAGGTCAACCAGTTAGTTGATCGTTAATTTAAGTAGAATTCTTGCGATCAGGAATGGAAATATAAATGATCTTGGGAATTAATATTAGCCCCATTTGTGCATTATGCAGGGAATCCTTGTTCTTTTAACTTTCCTACCAAATCATCAACTGTCTCGACTTTGATTCCAGCACTGCGCACAGGCGGGTCGACTACATTTAAGACCTCTATCCGGGGGGACACATCCACTCCAAGTTCTTCAGGAGTTTTCTTGTCAATCTTTTTCTTCTTCGCTTTCTGTTGGAGCAAGAGCAGATGTTGAGCTATGAAGCAACTTGAAGGGGACTGAGACAGAGGGATAACCTCTACACAGGTAACCCATCATGGCCAAGATCAATAGAATACCATGGATCCTAAATACAGTAGCCCTCTTTAGATATTTTGATTCAGTGATCGTGCACCATATGATTCAGATCAAGACTCAGCAAATAAAATAATAATAGTTGAAGTGGGTTACTGAAATCACAGCAATGTAATACAGCATGTAATAGATCAAACATGGAAAAGAGTGTTCCATCCAATATCCAAACAATGAGAATTGGGTTAAAAAAAGAGAGGCACAGCCAAGTTTTTTACTGACTTCAAGATTTTTGGATAGATGATGAGACATTCTTTCAAGTGCTTGATATAGCTTCTCAAATCTTGAATAATTCCAGGAGAAAATCTTATCGAAACTTGGCCAAATTTCATGCTAATTAATGACATATTCAAACCACTGTCAAGATAGTGATTTACTTGTTTTCTTCTCATTAATTATTCATGTTTTGAGAATGAAATGCTCAAAAATTGCTCAATTGTCAAAAAATATTTTTTTATTGTACTCACCATAATATTGGGTAGAGTAGCGTAACGTGGTTCATTCAACCTTAAAAGACAAAGATAATCACTCTATTACTGTACACTCATATGAATGGTAAACACAAGTCTTCTAACCATAAAACCCATATAAAGCTACATTTTTATAAATATATATTTCCACTTTACCTTAAATCAGCAGAGACAACACATGGTAGCTTGACATTAATTGTTTCTAGTCCACCATCAATCTCTCTTATAACTTGAAGTCTGCTGTCAGTCTTCTCTACTTTAGAAGCAAAAACAGCCTGAAGGAAAGGGAATAGAATACGAACACTAATGAAATGTCTTGAATTTTTAAGCTGTCCTTATTCCAATAAATTAAGAAAAGTATTCAAAAGGACTTACTTGTGGCCAGTTAAGGAGTGCAGAAAGAATTTGTGGTGTTTGGTTGCAGTCATCATCAATGGCCTAAACAAAACATCAAGAGAGCCTCAAATAAGATTAGGGGATGTTCTCCTAGTTCCACAGCATTCACATCAACCCATGGTACCTCAACATGAGGGCAACCCTCTACATAGTCTCTTAAGTATGACAAGGATACCACAATAATAAATATGTTACTTGGGGGGCAAGAATTTTTCTAGGGGAGGGTGCATTCATAGTATTTGCAAAGGAAATGGGCACATTCCAGAAGCATACATTCCAGTTCTTTGGAAGGTGTACATTCCTGAAACTCTCCCTCTAAATCTGCCCTTGTTACAGCATACTAAACAATGTATCTGCTGTAAGTCAGTAGCCTATGTTTCCCATTCATAACTGCACTCTATCACCTAAACCAACTTAATAGTAACTTTTAGGTCTACATTTTGAAAGCAAAAGAATCTTGATGAATATGTTGAGAATTAAGACCCATTGTATCTCTTTGATCTAGGAAAGGCAGTAGCAAGTACTTACTTGTTTTCCTAAAAACACTAGATCTGGTTTTTCTAGCTCAACTACTTTAGCTAACAGCTTTGCAACAGCAAGAGGCTGTAACCCCTCGTACGATTTGTCATCTAAAACGACATGAATTCCCCTATCTGCACCCATGGCTAGTGCTGTCCTCAGAGTTTCCTGTGACAAAAAAATTCCTTTCAATCAAACCTAGCTAACTGTTTTGGAGTGAGTTCTGGATAAGTGGTAGGGAATGGTCATTTCTTACAAAATGCACCTTCAACCTTTGATAAGATTATGCTTTTTAGGACAAATTTTGAGAGGCAAGAAGAGTTAAGGATGATAAGGGATTATGAAAATGGAGTATTATACATTGTTTAGATATACATGGGTGGATTTTTCCCATTATGGGATCCACCTCTGACGTATGAAATTCATGTTGGTTTTACTGTACCTCACTCTTTGCTGGACCACAGCTTATGGCAATAACCTCAGAAGCTAACTTTTTTTCTTTCATCCTGATTGCCTTAATCAAAATATGAAAACATTAACAAAATATTCAATGCAATATCAACAAGATTAAATCAACATTTTCATTTTTAATGATTACAATTCGTATTAATCTTGATATCCATCATTAATCAAACATATAGATTATTATTTTAAAATCTCAAGATACACAACAACTGTAATTTAGTAATCAGATATGAAGAGTTTTAACTGCTTCAATTTTTACTGTATTATACGAGCATTAACGAAGAATTTTATGGTTTTGCTCAATACTAAGACAAGCAAATTAAATTACAATCCAAGTTCCTTGAAATATTCTCTTATTTTTTTACCTCTTCAACAGCAATCTCATCAAAAGGGTTCATACTATGCTTTACTCCCTCAGTTACAACCCCAGTTTTATCAGGTTTGACGCGTATCTATAAAACAAAACTCTGCCAGTTTAGTCATAAGTCTTTGTAGTTACCAAAAAGGGGGAGTTTGTGTTAAGAAGACAGCGCACCTTGACGGCATAGTCAATGACACGTTTACATCCAACAAGAACACGCAAAGACGCCATCTTGGATTGGGAAGAGACCGAACTGCGCATGCTCCAAACAGGAAGAACCGTTTAACCACAGGTAGCCCAAACCACCTTGACACCAGTTTAACCAGATTTCTTTCATATTTCAAAAATTTAGAAATAAAAATTTCCAGAACTTTTTTTTTAGAATAATAGAATAGACTAATATGGAAGTCGATGCCCCAAAGGAAATGCTTCATTTGATTTTTTTAATCTTGTTCATGAGTTGTTAAGCGAGGTTTTGAACTTGTGGTCACCCTGTGGTTTTTAGCTTCTTGACAACAGGTTCGAAGGACAACAAATTAGAAGTAAAGACTTGATATTTTTGACTCAAAATGCCTCCAAAAAAGAAGAAAGGGAAGGGAAAAAAGAAAAAGAAGAAGGATGGTAAGGACAATGGTGTATTTTCCGTGTCATTTTGTTCTTGCGATCTTGAGATATTGCGAAAAAAAGCACATTAAAAAGGCTAACCTACATGTATTGATTAATTTTCTTCATCCAGAAAAGACCGAGTTGACTGTAGAAGATAAGTACAAGAGAACGCTACAGGAAATCGAATGCTTAAGAGATGAACTTGGTAAGACAATCAACGATTCAAGCAGTCTTTGATCAGTACATTGAAGTTTTTTCTGACATTTGGGTCATTGTAAAGCTCAAGCCGTCCAAATTCAAGTCTTCGTTTTTTTTATCTTTAGCTTCAAGGACTGAAATAACACGAAGAGCAAAGGATACGACCCTCAGAATGAAGGAGAAAATGCTGGAAGCACAGGAAACTGTTGAAGCAGAAAAACAGAACAAGTTAGACATTTCCTCAGGTTATGATGATATAACCTTACTATACTTAAGTTTCAATATCTTAGAATGTAGAATATATGTTTATTATTTTAAAGCAAAAATACAGTTAACACAGTAGGTAAATGCCCCTGCATTACCCTGGCCATGCCTGGGTTGTGGGAGAGAAGTTACATTGACCAGTACATTATGCGCAAAATATTGCATACTAATGTTTTTTCTCCACCTCCTCCCCTGTTAGATCTAACAAGGCAGTACAAGACTATGCAGTCGGAGATGGCTCTTAGGATTCACATGTTGGAGCAGACTGTTACCAAGCTACGGGATAATCTAGGTAATGAAAAGTAATAAAGTTAATTGATCAACTACTTGGGTGGTACTCAGGTTGCAGCATGGTCAATAGCTTAATTTTCAGACTGATATATAGAGGTTATTGACTGAGCATAAGGTATATATTCATAGAGTTGGGTTATATAGTAGAAGGGCTAGGTGATGAAGGTGTGACTAATTGTCAACCTTTTCTCACTTTTTCAGCCAAGTCCGAAGAGGAACTACGAAAAACAAAGAAGGAATTTGAAGACATGAGAAAAGAAAAAGATCATATAATTGCAGAACTGAAATTTAAGATTGAACACATGGAATCTGTTTATGAGAGTATTCTCCATGTAAGTGTGAGGGGAAAAGGAATTTCATTATCATGTGGCCAGGGGGGGTTGGCAAAATTACTCAACATGGCTTCATTTGAAAACCCTACCCCCTGTGGAGAGTAAAAAATTTCATAAACCCTTAACTGAACCACACACACACACACATAACTTCTTCAAGATAACCTAAACCCCCTCATTGTTACCAAACCCACTGTACCATAATTATGAAAGCCCCCTAAGGGTGCAACTTGCTACAGCATGAAAATAGTTTGAATAGTTCTCATAATGGCTTATCAGGAAATTGATACTGCTAAGCCACACAATTTGAAATTTCATCCCCTACTCTCATGATTCATAAATTTTGCTGTCCTATTTGCTTGCTGACATAATTTTAGATAAAGTCAATTGTTATTTATTTTTGATGTATGTTTTTAATAGGATGCATTTGATAGAATGGCTGCAAAAGTAGAAGATGCAAGAGGGAAATGGCAGACACAAGCTTTAGAAACACAAGAGAAAAATAAACAGTTACTACTGGAGTTTGGACTCAACCCACTGGAAATATAACCAGAAAAGAATGGTCTTATTAGTATTTAAAGTTTAGATTTTTAACTGTACAAATTTCAGCTTGTACGACACAAAGTGAATGTAATCAATTCCCTTCAATGTACAGGCTCAACTAAAATTTTCTAGTTTCATAAAATAAACACAAGCATGCTATGAGTTTGAAGTTAGAGAAATTTGTTCTTTTACACTATCTCATTCTTTTAATGTTATATATGACACTTCTCATGACAATAATGGTTAAGAGTAAGTTTATTATCACTGGATATTTAATAACAGATGGCATGCTTTCTAAATGCTAAGAATTGCATACAAATTTATACAAAATGTACCTTTTAAAACCAAATTAAAGTGAATTTTGGAAATTTTGGAAACTCTTGGTTAGACACCAGGTGAAACTAAGTTGTTGTTAAAGTACTATCTTACAACCACAAAGTATTTACAGAGACTATAACTTAGAAGGGAATAAAGTGGTTTTTGATATTATAAGTGTAAGTTAGATATGGTCATGTCGCAAGTGCAGCAAGTGTGTATTAGGATGCAGAGATTTAAAACTTGTGATGGTATTACAGCATCATACCTGTATCATATAAGCAGAACATGCATGTTTGAAAATTATGGCTCCTTTTCACATAGAATTCATTAAATCCCTTGAGCCAATCAGAATGAGCAATATTACTCCTCACTAAGATAAAATTCTGGGAAACAGTACCATCTTTGTTGTGACAAGCATTGCATATCTACATGTATGCTGTAGGGTTTTCAACATCATACAAAATCTGCTTAATTGTGTATCACTCACAAGGAATCTAAATATCATAATGTATCTTTGTGGTAATTTTTTTAAGCTAATAATAATAATACACTCAGTTATTCAAATCTTAAAGCTTGTGAATCATTAAGGTTGAGCTGTTCTGCAGCTCCGGTCATCTCATTCATCTCAGTTGCTGGTTTCTTCAGGTCATTTGACAGCTGGTTGTCTTTGGCAAGTTGGTGAAAGTGCTGCAATTAAAGATAGCTCTAAGGTTAACATCTAGTTGTACTAGTTTATATTATGTTCACAATTGTTTCAAAAAAGAATTTTGCTACACACTTTAACTGCATCCATCAATCTAAATACCTGAGAATTCTTGAACTCTGAAAAAAGTGTGAAGAGTACATGCAGAGAATGAATTCTGTTCTTGTGTACTGGGATGTCAAGAATACCTACAGACCAAGAAAATTGCAATTAATTATCAATCATTTGGGATAGAGAAGATCCAGGAAAATCACAGTGGAACTACCAACAGTGGAGCTGGAGGTAGATTGGATCACTGTTGCTTACCACAAATGAGGTCCACATACTGCGCCAAATCAACATCTAACTCTGCAGATGGTAATCCAACTGTGTTTAATAAATCTTCAAACTCCGATGGCCATTCCTGCATAAGCTCTTCTATGTCAGGCATATTTCTGCATAGTAAAATGACAAGACAACAGTTATAAATCACTGGTACAAGATATGATAAGAATGATGGTGATGACGATGATGATACTAATAGTGATGGTGCCGCTGATTGTGATGGTGGTGGTGGTGTTGATTATGATGGAAGGATGAATAATGATTGATGATGCTGGTGATAGTGATGATGATGCCATTAAGTGATGATGATGAAGATGATGCTGGCATTGATGCTGCTGATGATAGTGATTGGTGATGATGATAGTGATTGGTGATGATGATAGTGATTGGTGATGCTGCTGCTGCTGCTGATGATGATGACAATGATGGCAATGCTGGTAGTGATGATGATGATGATGCACATAAAAGTGATGATAATGGTGGTGGTGGTGCTGCTGCTGTTGATCATGATGATAATGATGACCACAACAGTGAAGAAGACTACAGCAACAAGGTAGTTCATTACCTTTGGTAATGAACTGTAGGAGCAGGCTTTTGCCGATGCAGTTCCCTGAAACACAAAAAGTTTAAACCTTAATACAAAACTTGATCTACAAAAAATGAACAGCCTGGAAATTCTCCAGTTCTTACCTGATACTCTCAATCCAAGTGTCAATGGCTTTGGGGTTTTTCTCCACATCATCAATACTTCTCACAGTCTGGCAATCAATCAACAGATAACATTAGTCATCATTATATGTTTAACACTACACTAACTGGTAGTAACACAATTTATTTCCACATACATACCATAGCTTTCAGATTGGTTTGTTTTGATATAGTCCTCAACTGAAGATCAAGAACTGAAAATGAGAAGATACAGCAGATGTAATCATAACACAAACTAAGGATGACTAACCTAAAGAGGGGTGATTGTTATGAAGGCCATCAAAGCATCACAAATTGTATTCCTGTCTAAGACAACTTCATATTACCATTTCAATAATTCATAAATCCTTTGGTTCAAAAAGATGCGTTGCAAACTAAGGATTGGTCATGTAAGGGTTGATCCTTATGGGGGCAATTAAAGCACTCTAAAGTTTTTTCTCATTCAAGACATTACACTAACTTGTATATCTTTTGGTTAAAAAAGTACAAGTTGTAAAAAATCTCAAATCAAAATAACTGGGAAAACAAGAAATAAAATGCATTCGAGTTAAATCTTTCAGTAAATGAGAGAATACTCTCACCTGTTGGGTCGGACTGTCTGGCTGTGGGTTCATCCAGAACAAGAAGACCAAGGGTTTCTGGTTTACCATCAGGACGGGTCACCTAAATACACGATGATACATTTTTACACTCAGGGAATTCATTAAGGGAGAGGGGAGGTACAACAAAACAGAGGTCGCAGATCTTTTTTGTAAAGGGAAATCTTATAGGGATGGGCTTATCTATTCCTCTTGAAATTTCATAGAATCAAGATGACAAACATTAGAGGAGGTAAGGTATACCTTGATGAAAGCATCAATATCACCAACAGCAGGAATAAAGTCTGGTATAAATGGCTTCAGCTTGTGCTCAAGGTCAATTGTCTGGGGTGTGTATCGAGTGATGTACTGGAAAAGTTCTTTGATCTCTTGGCTCACAGGAAGATGTTCATAGTCTGCCGGATCATATGCACTGTAACATAAAATAATATTCAATAGAACAAGTGTGTCTTCATTTTTCTTGTACAAAATACTATCAGACAAAGATACCAAGGATACATGTGTTGTTTTGATTGGCTTTTTATTGCGTTTCTCTAGGATTTTAGTCTCTTATCTTCCAATAACTTTTATATCACAGTATACAGCCATGAATGAAATTATATACGATTCCTTTATTGAAGGTAAAGTTAATATCTTGAGTGATGAATATGAAGCTTTGTTGTTACCCTTCAACTGCTGGACCATGATTGTCATCATCGTCATCGTCATCATCTGATGTATCACTCTGATCATCTCCTTCATCATCATCATCGTCATCATCATCATTACCTATTCCTTGTAAACCTGGCTTTGTCCTTTCTGGGTTTAACTGGGATGAGTCACCACCTCCAGAGCCAGTGCCACCCCCTCCTCCAGACTGGCCATAGCCGACAGGCCCCTAAAGAAATTCAACCATCACTATTTCAAATCATGCAGACTTTTTACTAAAGCTGCATTTGAGGAAATTTAAAAATACCTTCAAATAGGATTCATTTTTACATTGAGAGTAGAATACTCACTTTTTTCTCTACTAAGTTATCATGGTCAAACTCATCATCGCTGTGGTCTGTCATCGACATTGATAACCTGCCTGATAAAAAAATATTAATAAACCATTACTAAAAAGGTTTATGATGTTTTACTAAAATTTGTAGCTTGTATATTGCAAGTGAGAAACTTTGAACAGTGAACTGCAAGGACTTTCAACTGAAAATATGGGCAAAATATGAGAACTGATACAATTGGATGGATGGATGGATGGACAGATGGATGGATGCATGGATAGAAGGGGATGGGATGGGATGGGATAAATGGATGGATGGAAATGGAAGTGAAGATAAGTGAACTTTGCTATCAACAGTAGCTGATCTTCAGGTAAGGACCACACTCGTGGGGAAAATGCCGAATGGTCTCGGCTTTCTGCGTGCAAATGGGAGATGCAGGAGATGGTTCTAAACATACCAGGAGCATTAGGCCGGCTCCCTCCTGGCCTTGGGCTTGGTGTAAAAGTGCTTGCTACCTCCTCCTCGTCGTTCACCTCAACAGTTTCGTCATAATGTTGGTTGACTACAAGATTTGACTAAACGAAAATAAAAGTGTTATAAAAGTCGGGTCTGGCTTCGTAAGAGAACTTTTGTACACCGTTTAGAAGTATTGAAGTTTTTCAAACACTTCAGGAGATTAAAATCATACAACAGAATATATTTGAGCGATTTTAATACATCTGGGTTTTCGATATTTGGTAACGACTTAAAAAAGCGGGAAAATAAGACAAAAACAACTTGGTATCCAAGGACATTTTGACAACTTCGGTACAATTTACGCGAGGTTCAACTGCCTCGCACATCTTAAACAAGAAAAAAACCATCAAAATAAATACATATAAAATTAAAGAATAATTCTGCAATATTTTCATGGTTAAATTAAATGCAACTAAGGAGTATTTCTAGGTTAAAATACCTTATTTTGTTCATTGTCCGAGTCAGCCATTAAAAGTAAACGAAGTCGAAGAGACGTGCAACAGCAAAGGATAGTGGGAGATGGGAAACCGCTGTGCATAAGTATCTCGTTGCACAACGTGCACAAAGTGCGCAAAGTGCGCACCAAACTTTAATGCGTGCAAGTACTAAACCTAATAATATTTTGTGTCAAATTTCATAAAAAATATTCTAACTTTATTCAGAATGCCAGATAATTATTTAAAAATCTTATTCGAAGGATAAGGAGCGCCAAATTGACTTCAAAAACTTCTTTTAATTAGGGTTAGTTCGGAACAGTCTCGTGGAGTTCGGGATGCCTTCGGTCGAACTACGGAACCCATCGTGTTCTTACGAATATGGCCAAAAGTGCGCACCCAAACGAAGAATTTCAGAAACGATAGATGATAGAGAAAAAATATCTGCTAAATAAAGGCTCATGTGTCAAGTTAGCTTTTTTTAGCAATGATTGACTAATAATATATTTTTTTACAATCCTGTTATCATCAGGGAGACCACCAGTTATGTCCCACCTGCACAACTGAATAAAGAACAATAAAGCTGGCTTGGTACTAGAATGGCGCAGAGAAGTTCAAATTAACAGAGAGAGTCCAAAACAAGCAGTTTCCTACCGCTATATCAGTAAAAAAGACCAGACTTAGAAGAGATCTGTTCGTCATCAGCCATCCAAGGTAAAAAGTATGTGGCTAAGGTTATCGCTTTTTCACTGATCGTTTTTAAAATTGGATTATAAACTGATACTCTTGGTGAGGAACTATTTGTGGCCTGGCATGAGAGCAGCCTTGGCAAATGAATGGACTCGCAACACATCATTCCTAATCGCGCTTGAAATATTAGTACTTCATGGTCACTGCCATCTAATGCTACAGCAAATATTACCGCAAAAAAAGTTGATGCTAAAAACTAAAAGTGAAATCTGAAAAATTCGCATTTATGATTGCGCGCGCATTGCGTTTCGAGGGAAAGAACACGTCACACCTGACGTCACAAACACTTTTATGACTTTTGTGTTTTCAGTCTTTTTGGATAAAATATCAAAACTAAACGAGAAACCTTTTGCCAGAAATCTTTTAGGCCATATTCATAAAAGTTGAAGTCATTCCTTTTTATAACCTTTAGTAATGTGGATGAAAGTGTCTGCTGTGGTTATGCTACTCTTGTTGATTGGAAATTGTCAGTTCAATGATCTGAGGGCAGCGAGAGAGATACAAGCCGACAAAGGAAAAACAGCTTCAAAGTCAGGTTAGGATTTAATCATGCCGAGTCTTACACACCTTTCCTTATGACGCCCTAACTCTAAACCTGCTCCCTCAGATGGTACTAAAGAGGCCTATAGCTCACAGACCAGGTAGAGATTTCCGATTAACGGCACAAACGCCCCATTTCTCGCGAATAAAGGCCGGTACACACGAGGGAGCTTGCTCCCGCAGCACGCTCCTGAAACACGCTCCCGGAGCAAAGCTCCCTCG
>JAAAQI020133830.1:0-13126 GCA_011800005.2 Stichodactyla mertensii | reverse complement strand
TCAGTGATAAATACGCTACTGAGTCTGCGTACGTTGCTTACGATTACGATTACGACGCTAGTGTGAACAAGGCTTTAACCTTTTCATAAAACAATGGCATACATGCATTTCAGGGTGACGTCAAACTAAGAGAAATATATACGTCGTGAGACTTACCTCATCAAATAATCTTACGTCATAAGTATTATCATCATCCGCAAAGTACACAACACCTTTGGTCTTGTTTGGATTGACGTGACTTCTAATCCACTCCAGCCCTAAATTCCTTTGCTCCACACCACGTGACTTAGTCCAACGCGGCTGCTTTCGCGTGCGTCTTAAGGGCTTGGGAGTTCTGATATTCAAGTGTGTATATTTCAGCCCGCAGTTTTCCAAGAAATTGCGAACGAGGTTCGTTTTTTGTCTAGAATCTTCCACGACGATCCAGTGGAAGTTTTTAACATGTCTAAACGTGTTAGCCACTCTTGTGAGTTCGGCCTTTTGTAGAAATCGTTTATAAGTTGGTGTTATAGCGTATATGGTTGGTAGTTCTGTGCTCTTATGAGATAATATGCTATTTCTTTTCTCGATGTGACGGGCATGAATAATATTGTCGCCACTTCTCTTGGTATTTTTGTTATTCTTTAATATATTTTTATCTGATTTCCCTGTGTATGAATAAGGTATGGCTGATAACGTGTCATCTTCATCGCCCAACGAGAATACTAAAAAGGGTAAAAGCAAAAGAAGCAATGTTTAGAAACACAGGAATCTAGAAATACAGTGTTAAAAATACGACCTAGTGTCCTGCTGGGTGAGAAGTCTTTTCTGAGAAATCGGGAAGAAAGGAATGCGTTTTCTTTTCAAAAACCGGTTCATTTATCGAGAGTCCTGAAGAAGTAAAATAGGAACTGGAATTTCCCTGTTTTTGCCCTGGGAAAATGGGATTTAGGCCTCTGGAAATGCGAGAAAAACAACAAAATGGGAATGGCAAAATGTTTTAAAGACTTTAAAAGCATGTCCAGTCAAGGCTCAACTAATTTTCTTAGTCTGGGTTTAGACGCTGGGAAGTGGGATTTGTTAAAAAAAAGGGGGACTGAGAAAGCGGATTGGCATCATCCCCCATCCCTCCCCCCTTTGGGACCCTTTTTATCAACAAGTAACGCTGGAGATGCTGATTGACGAACAAGAGAGTTTGTACTGAAGCTGGATCAGATAGCACGCTCTGAGAGAAATGCCTCAGTAAAGACCATCATCAAGTCTTTATACAAACCTGCAAATGTATCATGCTCAAATCGATTCTCAATGATTCTGGTCAACAGTACAACAATTGTGAATCCACACAGTAGTATAATGTACTTGAAGATTCCTCTTAGAAACTAAATGAAAAAGTGTAAGGATGTAAGCTTGTTATATTGTGGCAGAAATGACAGGAGAGATTTTTACGATCACGTGACAGCAGCCATGTTGGTTGGCAGAAACAATAAAAGGTTTAAAACAAGAATGAATTCAATGCCTTTGGGGAAAGAGACTCCATTGTTCTGCCATCCAACATGGCTGCCGTCACGTGGTAGTACAAAATCAAACCTCTATTGAAAAATATTCATTTCCGTGTGAAGTAAAAAATAGTTTAAAGTCATGCGTTTTGTTGATCATTACAGCTAAAACACTTATCCTTGGTAGAAAATGAAGAATACAACAACCACGAAAGAATATCTAGCTTTTCCTCAACCAGAAACCACGTGGTTTCATCACGAAACCACGTGGAACACTTCGAACATTTTTCCGTACTTAAGTTCATTAATTTAATTCTTGCAATTTCCAGAAACGTGTTTTAGGTATTTTAAATCCACGAACAAATTTATAAGAGCGAAAAATTTTAAGCTGGCCGAAAAATTTGATTTCTTCTTCCTTTGTGTCTAAAAATGAGGGTCGCATTGCACATCATATTAGCAACAGATGAATCTATTTTATTTCACCATTCCAGGAATACTGTAGCTTCTTGATGGTACAATGATATTCATCTAGATTTCTTTCCTTCATTTTATAATGGTTTCTGACGTTTAAGGCCTGTGACATTTTTCTGGAAGATTTAATAACTGTATGCCGCTTCAGTGGTTCAAATAGCATTATTATTTATAATCGTTATTATCGAAACTTAGTTTCCAAGGTATCTATGGCAGTCTTTCCTTCACAAGAATCGTTATTTACCGGCTCAGAAAAGCCCTTTGCTAGCTGTCAAGTTACTTTTAAGTCAAGCCAGGACAGAATAAAGAACAGAGTTGTTGATTATAACCAAGTTGGCATGTCCACCTGTTACAAGATTACCATAATATTTCATTGTTTTTCTATTCTATTTTCAAAATAATAACCGTATTTTTTTAGTTTTTCTTTAATTACTCACCATTTTCCTGTAATCGTTAAAGTTCTTGGGATTTTCTTCGTCGAAATTTTTGGTTCGAGAAAGCTGGTTTATGAAGTCGTTCGCGTGTTAATTAGCGCCTGTTTATTCCAAAGACTTTGACCCATCTTTTATGGCTTCCTTGTCTACCAAATGTATGAAAATATCGACTAAAAGATTTTAAAAAGTCTAAAGTACTCTTAAAAGGCTTTTAAATAGCAACGCCGGTGTTTTGAGGCTCTTTCCGTGGTTCTTGGATATTTATATATATTATGACTAGTCAGAACAAAAGACCAAAAGCTGGGAAAGCGCACAGTCATTCACCCGTGTGTGCTTACTAATTCATGCCAAGTACCCGTTGGTATGTCGCTTGTTCCTCTTCAAAACCTATCCAATACCAGAGGAAACCAGAGACATTAAACGGAGGACCGGAAACGAATAGCTGTTATTACAGCTGAGCCCACAATGAGATAATCTTTTGTTTTAAGAATCATTCAAGTGAGGCTATCGGGTCAATACAATGCATAATGCCCATTTGCATCTCATCTGCATGTATCCGTAATAACAGCTATTCGCGCCGCACAGAATAGTGGGGCTGAATTTGGGAACAAGATTAAGAAGTACCGCCATCTTGCATTGGATTCTGGGATTGATTTGCGGGACGAGATAGAGCTCGTACCCAGAACCAGTGTTTCTTTGAATTTCGGGAAGGCGAATGGTGTCATATGGCTTGGTGTTTGATGGCAAGAGGCTTTGTTATCTATCACAAAAAATGAGAAAGGAAAGATGTTCAGTTCAAAGTTTAATGGGAAAATCTTCCCTCTCTTATTACCTCTAATTAATTACCAAACATCAAGACTGAAAGAAAAAGAAAAGAAAAGAGAAGACGAAAGAAAGAAGGAGAGAAGAGGGACAAAAATTAACTAGATGCATAAAATGTATCAGAACTTTATCAGAATAAATAAAAAGTTTAAAAAAAAAATGAAAAATCTTTTTTTAAAATTTGTATATTGCATGCGCATAAAGTTTCGTAGATTTTAATAAATCTACATACAGGAATATAGAAAGAGTAAGATCAGTATATTGATATTGATTTATTATCAATAATTATATATTTATCTGCTTTCTAAATGAATTTCATTCACTATACTTTGTGCAGCCAGGACTAGGACTACTATGTTTGGGCTACCTGTGATCGGAATCATAGGTAAACCTTCATATACCACTCGTTGGTAAGCCTATGCGTCAAGGGGCCCGAGTAGGGGTTGGGGAGGATTGACTTGAAGGCTTCTCTTATCTGTCTCGTTCCCGCTCCCCCTCGGGCTTATAGCATAAAGGGTGTCCTTGTGACAATTCGCGTCTAAATCCCTATTTGCAATTTTAGGTACCTGCTTTGCAAGATATTATTTTCCCGCTAAAAATACCAGTCGATTCCACAGCAACAAACAGGAAACAAAAGGACCCATATGGAATGGTGGCATAAGAAACCAAAACAAAATGAATTCGGACGACGTACGAAGAAGATTAAAGGAATCCTGCTCTTCTTTCGAAGTAAGGATAAAAAATTATTGCCCAATGTTACTGTCAAGAAATGCCGTAGGTGATCTGAAACATTACTCAAAGTTCTTTATAGTAGATAAAAGAAAGCAAGCAGCATTCATATTTAGGACAAGTACAGCCTATTGATGGGATTTTCTTTTGTCTAAATCCCTTCACACCTTCTAAGAATCATCCATGGAAACAATCCTGACTTATTTAGAAATTTCAGAAATTCTTACCTCCAGAAATGTGTTGTACATAGAATGTTTTTTTAGTTGTGGAATTAGAGAGACGAGGGAGAAGTTAATTATTGAATGATTGACTACTAATTTAGTTTAAAGTTACTTATGAAGTTCCTGCCAGGATAATTCAGATAGGTTTGCATTTTTCAAGCTATATAGTACAAATTACTTTGAGCTGAAATTAAATCGCGAATCATTGCTAATTCTACCTGAATTGAAACTGTTCATTTTTAGACATGACGTTAAACGACTGAAATGGAGAATTTTTCCAGCTTGGATTCAAGTGCATGAAGTACCGAGGAATTCGTCGGTGGAGTGCTGATTCAGGCAAATGGCAAGAAAAGAACTGGCAGTACTGCTTGTAGTACTTATCATCATTGCTCCTTTGACGTACTTCGTCATGAGAGAGGAACTAAGGCAGTCAAGAAGAATGTCTCACTTGAAAAGACATGCCAAAGGGATAGAAAATGCCCTTGACTTGGGAGACTCACGACCTGGTAAGATGTTCCAATTCCATTTTTTCGGTAATTCTTTTTTCTGATAAAAAAGGACAGAATAAAGCTTTACTGATTATGGAAGCAATCAGTTTATAATTTTCTTATGTAAGTGTCCCCTTGGCCGACAATGAATTTTACACTGACATTTTTTGAAGTCAAATGTGATACATTGAACTATAAAAAATATAATCAAAATTAATTTGAAAAAAGAAAAAAAGAAAGAAAAAAGAAAAAAGAAATCCACAAGAACTCCATTAAAAAATTTCATTCAAATTAAGTAAAAAAATATGAACAAAGAAATTCAGTTACAGTATAATTTCCGTTTCAAGGTTGAAAGTCTATTCAGTTTTTCATCAGTTACTGTTTTGAATGTAGCACCAGAGCAGAGCAAACGTTTATGATAAATTATTTATAGGGTACCTGTTACCCCCGTCCTCCTGCTTTGTAGATCGTGACCTTTCTCTCACGGTTATAAATATATTCTATCAAATGTTCCCAGTGGTACGAATTTAGAGTAATTTAAAAGTCCGCAACTAAGATTTCCGAAGTTCAAAGGAAGACTGAGAGGCAACGATCTTATGCCGGTTGGCATTATGGGTCAAAAGAGATCAAAACTATGAAGAGTTCAGCTGTGGCCTTCCGAAACCATTCCCACGATGCTTTCTGGTATAAGGTCATTACCAATCTTCCTTCTAACTTCAAAAAGGCGAATGCTACTTTTTCTGCGCGCGTCAAATATATTCAGCTAAAGGGCACATGCACAATTTTTCTTGCACAAGCTGCACGAGACATAGTATAACTTCCCAAAAGTACCTCTGAGTTTTACATTTCGCAACAATTTCGGGAAAAAATAATTCAAGACACTTTTGGTATGTTTCACTAGGCAATGTCTCGTGCAGCTTATGTAACAAAATTGCAAGACAAGTTGCTGGGAACATTGTCTAGTGTAACAGCACCTTAAATCCGTTCAGCTGCTCAATTCTGTGTGGCACGATTTCATTAACCACTTGTCCTTTGATCGACGTCCCGCAAGAGCAATTTATCATCAAAATATATTCTGAATTGCTATTTTTTTTCTTATATGTAAACGTTTCAGAAGAGCAGTCAATCGAAGTCCGCAAGGAGGCACACTTCGTACAAATGAAAAGGAGAGCTGATGATACAACTGAAGTGACACAGAAACAAAACAAAGAACTCTATAAACGACTTGTACGATCAAGACATCATGCAAACCAACTACAACTCCAAATAAATCAGTTAAACGACAAGTTAAAACAATGCGGTATACAAGAGGGATTAACTGATAACCGTGGCAAAACTTCATCCCTGAACGAACATAAAACCAATAAAGCCGGCAGCATTCCCAGCGTTTTTGTCATTACACCAACATTCAAGAGATTTGTACAAAAAGCCGAGTTAACTCGACTTTCACAAGCTTTTAAAGGAGTTCGCAATCTACACTGGATTGTTGTCGAGGATTCCCTTCATAAGACTGATCTAGTCGAACGATTCCTAAAAGACTCTGGTTTAAGGTACACACATTTGAATATCAGGACCCCGGAAATGTTAAGAAAGAAGAAAGGAGATTTCCGACGCTTTAAGCCACGAGGGGTGTACCAAAGAAATGCTGGTATCCAGTGGTTAGGCGATAACATTGATCCTGATGACACCCCAGGCGTCGTGTATTTTGCTGATGATGATAACACTTACGATACTCGAATATTTGAAGAGGTGAGTCCATACCGTCGTCGATTGAATTGTAGAAAAACGGCATTTAGACGGGCAATAGACCTAATCACCTTTGGCGTGATGTTTTATACCCATGTCAGACCACGTCATTCCCTTGAGAATGTGATTCTTTGTTTGAGGCCCATCTATATTAACGTATCTTCCCAAGCGTTATCAAGAAACAAGAAATCATTCTCAAGGGAAAGACACGTGGTCTGAAAAGCGTAAGCTTTACACCCAAGGTGATTAGGCCTATTCTTGACACAAAAGAAGATCCAAAAAGGTCTACATAACATGGTGCCGTGATGTTTTTATCTGTCTTGCTTAAAACTTGAATAGTGAATAGGCCTTTCTGAGATAGGTAAAAAAAGTTGCGTTGCGGTCTAGCTTCTGTACAAACAAGTACATCATATAAGGCATGAAGAACAATGAATCTTTGTACCGAAGCTAGACCACAACCAATAGACCTTTACCAAAATGGCGGCCGCAAATTCGACTGAGTAAAAATTTAACTGAGTGAAAATTTAATACCAGCACTAGAAAGAGCACCTCAACTTTAGTAACCCTGCAAAGATTCATTATGTTAGGTGTTAAAGCGGCCGAGAAAACATTTTTCAAAAATTGCCAAATTTACAGAGAAATGTATGTCTGGGGGTATGTAATAATTAAACATAACCTATACCATCCGAAAGAAAACTTAATCGGTAACTTTGGAAAGTTTGAATGGCATGACAGCTTCAAAACAATTGAGGATCAAAATTAGTTACTTTGGTATGCATTTGATCTACCTGTCTGTCTCATTCATGTCTTTATTACAGATTCGATGGATTAAAGGAGTAGGGGTGTGGCCTGTAGCATTCACAGGAGCCGCTCGTTGGGCTGGTCCCGTATGCCGAAAAGGAAAAGTAATCCGATTTCATACAAACTGGGGACGCTTTCGACCATTCCCGATAGACATGGCTGGATTTGCTATCAACATAAAGAAGTTAATCACGGAATATCCGCATGCTAGATTCAAGGCCATGAAAAAGGCTGGGATGTTAGAATCATCGTTGCTGAAACAAATTACTGAACTAGATGAACTGGAACCTGTAGCCGATTGTCAAAAGGTATTATATAGTAGCAAATTTAAGGACCAGGCTAAGGGTTTTGTCCCAGGGGCAGGCTCCTGAGTCATTTTGCACAACTAGTACACACTAGAGAGCATGCTGCTGGAGCTTGCGGCATGGTGTGGTCATGCTCGCTATGTTTAATCAGTTTGATATATCAGGAAGTGTGAGCCGATGGCAAAATTCTGCTCCCGCTACAACCTTTTTAAAATGAAATTTTTTGGTACACACGAAGAAGCAAAACGGCCCTAGAGCCTGCTCCCGGATCATATGCTTTCCGCAGCTGGTAGCACCATAGCTCGCACGACGGATCCGGGATTTTTGAGGGGGTTACATCTCTAGGATCTTTTTGAAGGGGCACCTGCAGGGATTTTTTTGAGTGCACCTTCAGAATTTTTGAGGGAGGGTGCACCATTTATATTCAGGAATTGAGGACCACTGAGAAATAAATATTATTAAACCCATAATTCCCTGTGGGTCGCAAGGGGGTAACGCATCTCGTGCACAGCATGGATAGCCTCATAATAAGCGCATGTCTCAACAACTACTTACATGCTTAACAACTACTTACATGTTTAACAACTTAAGCATGTAAGGCTTACATGCTTAACAACTACTTACATGCTTACATGCTTAACAACTACTTACTACTTACTTGCCTGTCTTAATAACTACTCACTAAAACTTTGCCATCGCTCACTTATTAACTGAAAGATTTTTGTTACATAAGATACTGGTATGGCACACAAGATCCCAGCAACCACGTGACAGCATCATTGGGGAAAAAGAATTAATACGAGAAGGAAGACCTTCAAATCCGAAGATAGAAACTTAAATCACGCTTGAAAACGAATCTTGCGCATCGTTCTCCCACGGGTTGGTAATTAATTAATTTTCACGCCTTAAAGAGAGTCAATTGCCATAATGAACAATGCTAGAATGGCAAAATGCTAGACAGTAAAAAATTTTTATAGTGAGAGCTGTAGATAGAATATTGGATGTAGTAGAATGTAAGTCTCTGTGTGAAAAATGTCTTTGATTAGTGCGAAAGCGCTAAATCCCTTGAGATGCTGAAAAATAAAACATTCTTTTCTAATTTGAACTCAGTTAAACTGTCACGAAGTATGGAAAAAAGAGACGTTATATATTGTACTGCAAAAGAGATACATCAACGTTACCATGTCAAGCATGGTCTGCTTTGGAGGCAAAGTCACTCCGATGACAAAAATCTTTTCTCTAACGTTGATCTACATTAACGAGGTAGTGTCCTTGAAACCAAAATAAACTCAATATGTCTTCTATAACAAAGTTGTAACACGCGTTTAGCCGCGGTTATTTGTCATGCCTGTCATGCTCATATCAAGTCACTTGCAAGGTGTCTGGTTTAAAGAAAGTATTCAGCATCATTACAACCAGCTCAGTTTCCCTCAAGTCTTCACTTTCAAAAACTTTATCCATAAGATTGTGACCTTGCATGAAATAATAGGGCAAAGGGAGTTTTTCTTTTAAGCAGACGCAAAGGTGCTCAAAGATTTGTTCCGTTGTGACAATGGTTCCGGGTGAGTTTACCATGTTTTCCTCAAGACAGTGAAAGAATAGCATCTTCAGTAAATACGTTGATAGGACATCACGTGGTTCTATTGTCTTGGCTGGTATGTCGCTGTTGCTTCCATCATCATTCACATCAACAGTATCTTGTGCCTCCCCAGCCGCAATATCAATTCTGGCACCCACTTTTTGTGGGCCACTTTCCTTTCCATCGTCATCTATGGTAGTATCCAGGTCTCTTTCAGTGACATCAATCCTGTCACCCAACTGCGCTTCCATCATTTCACTGTTGCTTCCATCGTTATTCATATCATCACTATCTTCTGCCTCCCTGACCGAAAAATCACTTCTGGAACCCACTGCTTGTGGTGTGTCACTGTCGTCTCTATTGTCATCTGTGGTAATATCTTGGTCTTTTTCAATGACTTCAGTTGTGTCACCCAGGTGATTTTCTAGAATTTCACTATTGCTGCTATCATCATTGACAGCAACAGTGTTCTGGTCTTCTAGATCTAGATCTTCTCCAACTACATCCACTCTAGGCATTTCATTTTCATCTCCGTCGTCATACTTATCACTTGTACCCTCGCTTTCTCGGACAGTGACATCAGCTCTATCAACCCCTTCTTGTACTTCATTCACGCTTCTTCTGTCACGTGCGTCACTACCACGGTGGCTTTCTATAACACTGATATCAACTCTATCACCTACTTCCAAACTTAGCATTGCTCTTTTGTCTAGAACTTTAATGACCGTTACAGGGCCAGAGGAGGACATCATTCGACCCACCATCGTTCCAGAAATAGTAGGTTCCAAAGATTTGGTACCTATACTCTCATCTATGTTAGCATCATGATTCTCAATCAAATGTTTGTCAACTGCGTCAAAGGCTTTTTTATCGGTGCAACTTGAAGAGGCTGCATCAGTTGTATACTCTTGTTTAGTGTCAATGACATCGTCACCCGGTTTCATGTTGATGTTATCTAGATCGCTAATGTTAGACAAATCATCGAAAACACTGTCATCATAAACCGTAATCTTTGCTGACACAGCGGAATGGAGCATAACTTTGGCCCCAATGAACGCTAACTTCTGCTCATTTGATAGTCTTTCCATGATCATCTTTTCAGCAAGTGAAAAAGATAGCCTCCAGTAGCCAGCCTTTGACACCACGTGACATCCTCTGGATTTAATGTCGTCAGTTAAAAGACAGCTTTCTTTCCTTGCAGCACGAGGCCAGTCTCTGATATGAATTGCAGGGACTAGATCGACACAGATTACTAACTGTTTGTAGTATGGACCATTCCAAATGAGCTTCAAATTACAAGTGACCGTTCCAGGCAAAATCCACGTTGCTTCTACAAGGGTGTGCTCAGTCAAACTTTGAAAATATAAATTTCTTGAACCCGTGGCAAAGTTTAAATGACTGATTGCCTTTCTGGCGACTTCGACAAACACAGTCATGACTTTATCACTTTGTAATTGATCTTCATGAAAAAATTCAACGAAATTATCTTCCACAAAGCTCTTGACTTTGGAAACCTGAACGTTATCGAATTGTGTTCTTTCGTCAAGTTGGATGGAGCATATTTGTTCAAATTTTTCCAAGCACAGCATGTAATCAAACTCGTATGGGTCACAGATCTTGGTCCCTTCATAGACACTTCCAGAACACAACAGAGACCCACACAATCTGGGATCAATTTCTGCCATGATGGATGTCAGCTTTTCAATGTAGGTTTCTACAGCGATCCTGATGTCCCTCGCATCTTCGTTGTCAGGGATCCTCCCGACGCCGGGTACTTCTATCATACCACGAACAAATGCAGAACTATCATTATGAGTTTTCATTTTGATGTAATCCAATGTGTCTGGGGGTAATATTTCTGCGTTGTATGGATTTTTGTAGACTTTTGAAGCAGGAACAATCATATTCAGCACGTCATCTGCTGGATAGCTTTGCAATATCTGATCTTCTAGATTTACGTCAGTTTCTCCATTGGTTTGATTCATATTTGAAAGGTACGCTTGTACTTCTTGTTGGTATTCATCCCCAAATGCAATTGCCGTGTGAAAGTAATGTCGATCCAGGGCATATTGAATAGGAAGGTAGACCATGCCATCTTTTATTTTATGGTCTGCATCAGCTTGTAGCAGTAAAGTAATAATTTCCGGGGTCCCTCCATATGCTGCATAATGCAACGGACTTGCATTCCACGCATCCAGTGCATTTACATCTGCTGCGTGTGCAACAAGCATTTCGCAAACACCAATGCGTTTGTAAGCAGCCGCGAGATGCAAGGGTGTTATACCATTCAAATCTCCTAAATTTACATCAGCTCGAGGATCGCTCAAGAGCAATTCAAGTAAGAACTCGTTTCCCACTAGAGCAGCGGATGAGACAACGGTTGATCCGTTAATGTCTTTTTCGTTGACAGCACTACCATAATATAAAAGCAGCTTTACCATGTCTTCGTCGTCCAAATCGAAGACATGATGTAACGGTGTCATCCCACGACCATCTCTGGCATTGACGTTGGCGTCTGCTAGAAGAAGTTCTACGACGCTCGCCATGCTTGGTTCCCTTACAGCCTGATGCAAAGGAGTACATCCCTCAAAATCTGGCAGGTTAACATTAGCACTGTATTTAAGAAGCAATGTAACTATTTCACGAATACCTTCTATATCCATTCGAATTCCTGCTATTCCTCCATACACAAAGACAGAATGCAACACACTATAACCGAGATGATTCTGGACATTTGGTGATGCACCAGCTTCTAAAAACATTTCCAGGATTTCCTGCCTTATACGGATGGTATTCGTTTTTAAATCACTAAGATGTCCGATTAATGGTAGGCAAAAAATGTGAAGAGGAGTATCGCCGTCATCGTTTTGTACATTAAGGTCAGAAGAAGAAGAAAGTAACAGCGATGCTATATCATTATCTTGGACAAGGTGCAGTACGGTGTTGCCTCTCTTATCTTTAACATTCACATCAGCTCCATCTTCCAGAAGCTTTTTGACCTCAGCTATGTCGTTTTCTTGGACAGCTTTATGGAGGAGCATATTGTTAGCAATTTATGACTGAAATTTTTTATACCAACATTGTTTAAGGCCAGTACCTAAAAGTAAAAACACGAGATTTAGCAACATTGGACTGCAGCTATCCATGTCATTTCTTGTTTTGAATAACAATTATGTTCACAGCGATTCATGGTTTGGCTCAAACAATGGTCAACCAACGGTGGCGCTGGTTTTCCCTGTGTTTTCCTTTCCTTACATCTTGTCACAAAGGTTTCCAACAATACCTTTGAGTTTCTTGCTTATTTCATCATAGTCAACTATTAACTTTGTATAGAATGTTAAAAAATGGCAATAAAACGTACAATATGATTGCGATCAAAATTGCAATTGTTGACTCCGTCTAGTCTGAGAACGTCATAGCAACAGTAACTATGGAGTTTTTGAACCATTAATTGTATGAACAAGTGTGTATTATTCGATAATAGGTGTAAGCAATGGTAATATATATATATATATATATAGCGTTTTGCAAAAATTATGGCCGCTTTTGATATATAAACATGTATATCAAATAAATATTAGATTATATGGTTTGGCTTGGCTAATATTTTAAACCAATAGTATTTATGGTAGACTACTAGAAAAAAATATCAGCAACGCCATACTATAATTTCTAATATTTATTTGATATATATGTATATATATTGAAAGCGGCCATTATTTTTGCAAAAGGCTATATATATATATAAATATATACACCTAACCAAATAAATTCTGCAACTTTTGATATATATATGTCTTTTGTTTCTCTATTGTTTTGTCTCTCAAGAACAAAAGACATATATATATATATACAAAATTTCAGAATTTTTTTGGTTAGGTGTATATATATATATACACACATATAAGAAAAGATAAAATGAAGAGACAAGAATTCCTGTTACTCCGAGTTTCGTGCTCACGCACTCATCAGACAGTAGGACATTATTTATTTTTAACTTTGAACATGATGATCATAATATCCTGTAATCTTCTATTCATTAAGGTAGACAATTT
>JAAAQI020133819.1:0-13127 GCA_011800005.2 Stichodactyla mertensii | reverse complement strand
TGGAGAAGGTTTCACTGTACCACTGCACTTCGTAGAAGATGAAATTCAAGACGATGGCAAGGGAGTTTACAGAATAAGGAAACATGTCACTGAAACATGTCAGGAGTGGTTTATTATCGAATCTCAAGGCAAGAATATCGTTGTAGATCATTTCATCGATGTAGCAGAGAAAAGCGAATTGAAGATGATGTCAAAATGGATTGGGAGTACAATTACAAATTCAACCTGACACCTTATGGTATTGAATATTTTGCCGAAGCCAGAAATCGTATGCTGAATGCTCCGACCATGGGGGATAATAACTATTTCTAGATATAAGTTGATAAAGAAGTACGTGGAAGGCAAGAAAACCACTCGGAAGGACTTGAAGATGTTGCAAAGCCAAGAAGAAGTGAATGAGTTGGCCTTGGAAAGCGAATTTGGGTTTAAGCTACAGCATCCTGAGAATCCACTTATGATTGCTTAAAACTAGCCTTCATTATTTGTTGAGTAAGGAAGAATGGATTAGACATTGACTGATTCCTATTTTTCCCCAGGTACCCATAGTCAAACATGAAAGGATCCAATGATGCCCCACTATACCGATACTAGGCATCGGAAGTTTTTGTTGTATAGGTGTGTCAAAAATTTTCAGGACCCCGTTCTCACCTCCACAGTTGATAACTTTTCGAATGGAAAATTAAAATAAGATGGGTTTAGTGGAAATCACCCTGTAGGGTACAAAAGATTGAGGATTTGTACTCTGTAAAACCGTATTAAACCACTATAAACAATATTAAAACCTGACAAAAAGTGCGGACAATGTTTATTTTCAGAATGTAATCCGGCATTATAGAGTGCAAACAGTAAGCATCATTTCTAACATTTCCCTATCCCCTTTCCCAAAAGTAGCAATCATTTTACCAAGTCAGTAATAAATGTTTCATAAGACAAATGATTGAATTACACAGAAAATTTCGGAAAAATGTTTTGCCGTTCACTATAAAAGCCTAGCCCCGGTTCAGTAGTAGTGGTCTCTTTGTACAGAATATGCAAACCAACCAACCAGGAAAGAAATCATCACAATTATTACTTGCATTTTAAAACTAGTCGTATAACTTGGATTAAGATATTTTAGTGCAGATCAGAGGGAAAATTATACCCCTTGGCTTTTTTTATTTCAAGATTTTCATCTCCTGAGGGCTCGTTATCAGTCTATCCTTCCTGCAGGTCTCACAACGTGAATCCCAAATCTGCGCATTCCTTTATGCACAGGCATTTGCGTTTTAAACCTCTCTGGGTATAGCTACACATTTTAAAACGAAAATGTCTGGTGTTACCAAATAAGGCAAAAAGGGCTGGTTTAATTAGAAGCAAAAACTTGGATAAGCCTATACGAATACGTTTTTTAAGTATTGGTAATACATTTGGGATTGTTGTGTTTTGACCGACGGTTCTACAATTGATTGTTCCGAGGGGTAGTTAGAGCTGATTTCGTATGAGTGGCAAATACTAAGGCAAATTCGTAGCCGTACCGTAGTGTACCGTACTTTACCCTAACTATAACTACGCGTTGTGATTGGATCGTTACTGCATACCGTACCTTGTACGTGCTGTAAGTCAGTACCGTACATTTCCTACTCATGCGAAAACCGCTCAACTGCTTTATTGCTCTCTTTCTTCGTGTTTCATCATGTCAGGAGCTAAAACACGCTATTAAGACAAATAATAGAGTAGTTTTCGTATGACTGTGAAAAACCCACGGTACGGGCGTGCCGCGGCCGTGGTGTCGTTATTGAATGACCAGTGATCTTGTGCGCTGGGACGGGTGTCGTCAATTCCATACTGCGAAGGTGCCGGAAGCAGAAACGTTTCAGTTCTACGAAAACTGCTCAAGACACCGACACAATTTGCTTCATATACTTAATGTATTCAGTTTTCAAGTCGGTGGAGTGAGAAAAGATACAGTAAATTCGTGCCAGCAGTCTAGATGCTCTTTACTTAACCGTAGCATGAGCAACCATTTGTTTTGATTGGATAATTAACACGAAAAAATGGGAGGCCAGTTCTGTGTTTGCATACCGTACCATGTACGTGTTGTAAGTCAGTACCGTTCTCCCGGGGGGGGCCTTCCTTATAAAAGGGGGCGGGAGTCCTCGTCGGAAATTCTGAAAATGACCCCTAAAAGGGACCTGTATTTTGAGATGATGGGCGTTGCAGTGATGAAATTTCGCCCCTAAGAGGGACCAATCAATAACGTATAAATTAAGTCAGTCATTATCAAAAGTAAATGTAATCTCTTTTATTGATGAGTGTTAAGCGACACAATCTGGAAATGGGATTAAAATAAAATCAATCTTTGAAAAGAAGCATTGTGGTTGATCTTATGCCCTAAAAGGGACCACAGAACTCAGCTGGTGGGCATTCTCGTCATTATCACCCTAAGCGGGACCAAAACACTGATTTCAAACCCTAAAAGGGACGACGAGGACCCCTGCCCCCTTTTATAAGTGCGTCCCTCCTTCCCGGGACTAGCAATCTGGTAATCTAGTCAATCAATTCGACATTGAACGCATCAACACCAAAAAAATTGAATCCTAAAAAGAACTTTACCTTTCTGTTGTTGAAAGTGGCACTAGTAAGAGGTGGATCACAAAGATCAGTTCTAAAGTTAACATTCAAAGTTTCTCCCACAGATATGTTACCAAGTTTTGGATCTGTGCGAGTTATTGTTCCTGTCAGTTGCCTCAGCTTCTGTGTGTGCTCATGAAGTAGTACATTCTTCAACCTCTTTTGTCTGGAAACGCTGTCAGATGAATTTAAGTACACAAGTTGGCTCATATCTCTCGACGGTGGACCGAGCCAGATTATTGGTCTGTCAGGATGACGAACTCTTCCAACATCTCCACGATTGATGGCCTTGATGGCATTGTTAAGGTCATGGTTGGCGTTGTGCATAATATCACTGTAATAGCGGTTGGCTCTTTCTATAACATGAATACAAGCAATGATATATTTGAACAGGTAGGATCGTACCGATTTTTCCTCCGCACACCACCTAAATATAAGGTTTTCTGCATCTGATAGATTAACAGGAACAAAAGGAGCAATGCGAACCCACAAACGCATGGTTGATTCCTTTTCATTCGGCTTGTCAAAAACAAGTGCTTCATTCAGAAGTTCGATCACTTCGGACGCAATTGTTGACAAGCTCTTGCCACTTTGCTTGCATAATGACATTTTCATATCAGCTATTTTGCGATTGATGGGACCTCTGCTTGCTCTTCCACTTTCTCTGAGTTGACAAAGGAGCTTGAGGGTTTCCGTCATTTCGGTTTTCCTCTTACGAAGACCCAAGCAAAGAAGTCTCGTCTTCCAATAACCGTAATTTTCGCTATCAGGAACACTTTCTAAAGTGTCAGCTGTCTGGGATATTCCATCAACTATAAATGGATGGCAGTCAACTGATAGAAGAAAGTCATGTATGCTTCCTGTAACCCTGTCCACGTATTCAAACAACTTGCACATCATGCTCACTTCAGGGATATAGCCATCTACCATATCAGGACAGATGCTGACAGCTCGTCTAAACCATTTAACTCCCATTTCGGCAATGCCCACGATGTCATTTATTTCAGCCTCTTGCCTTATCAAATAGCTTACTTGTCGACTGTAGACAACTCCTTTCATTTGAGCAAACTGACCCCTTACTACTCTTGACACCTCACCATCAGCGCAATCAATGCCCTCATCCGTATATTTAATAGCCATTTCAAACCCGGCAGCTTTCTTTTTAATGCTGTACAGTCGACCAAGATGAACTTTGAAAAACATGTTGTCGGGAAACGAATCAATTGCCTTTTCGAATACCCTGATGGCATCATCATCTTCTGGAATGTCATTTATGAGGGGTGAGAAACAATCCGGGTACTTCTCCTCGGTGATGCCCCGATCAAGCAGTAGACAACTGACTAACGTTTCTGGCATGTGAGAAATGAAATTGATCGTTTCATAAGCAATATTCTGAAGCCAGTTATCTGGATGGATTCGAGCTTGAAGGGCAGAATCCTGGTATGTAAGAAGGGATTGGAGAATTTTCAATCCAATCAAGTCATGGCGTGGCCTCCATTTGCCATTTTCCTCAATGAGAAGTTGCAAAGATGTCTTGGTTAACACTTCTTCCAGAATAGTACCGCATGGTGCATTAAAGTAAGATGTTAGTATGCTCTCGGAAACTGAAATATGACCATAATGATGAGCCATGGCAAGAAAAACAAGGACTTGGCGCTGCTGCTTGTCAGATTTGGCTAAACAGTCTCGTACAAATGGTTCAAGGGCGATGAACTTCTCTTCAAAAGTAACAAGGGCATAGTAGAACGGAATCTGTAGTTCCTCACTCTCGCTGGCCTTCAATTGACGTAGACGTGAAAGTTTTTCTTTTTTCTGATCGCTGTATACCTTTACAAAGTGTTCTTTTTCTGACTGGTTGAGGGTCTCTGCAGCGTATAGCAGCTCTTTTCCACAACTCTTTCCGTGTTTATGTACCACTTCTAGAATGATGCTTGGCACTCGAGTATTCGACAAACTGTTGTAAAGCATCTCAAGATCAAACTCTTCCCCTTGGACATGTTTGCAGTCGATAAGGACAATGACGGGCAACTTACAGAAGTCTGCAAGAACTTTAATAGCTGGCGCAGTTTCTGCGTGACTTATTGAGGTAACTGTCACGCATGGATACCTTTTATGGTAATCGAACAGAATCTTGCGAGCAGAGGTCGTCCCTCCAGTACCACGCTGATGAGGAAGCTGGTGACGTAGCGTGCCTGCTTTAAGTAAGAGCTCGTCTATTTTCGCTTTAATTGACTCCCAGTTCTCCCTTTCAATGGCATACCCCAAATCTAAGGCGTACCAGGAAATCGTGCCACCACGGTAGAAATGTTGGGCATCATTTCCGTCATGCACTGGCTTAGTTCCAACAGAGTAATAAAGAACTTCCAACTCTGCATTAATCCATCGCAAATCAGGAGGTAGTATCCCCCTCCTGCAGTCTTCACTTTCATCTGGATTACTTGCAACTGGTAGAGTAAAGTCGAGGCTTTCATCTACGAGTGGATTTTGAATCACACTCGCGTTGACTCCATTACAAAAATCCTCCAGAGTAAACAAGTGAATAGTGATTTTCCAATCCTCTTCAATATCTTCAAAGTAAGTCGGTTTCTCACCATTAATTATCACAACAGCAAGCTTGATTTGTTTTTTCAGCGACGAAGCTTCAACGATGTGCAAAAGTTTAACTAGGTTTTTGGCAAGATTTCTTGTATGTTGTGAGGTGTCCCACAAAATCAGCATCGTAATTGGAAGATGGTAACTATTTTCAACTGCTTCGAAAATGTTCCTCAGCCACTCAAGACTGTCGCTCATACTTCGTTTTGACTCAAATGTGCCCTCCAGGAGGAACCATGGTATTCCATTTGGTAGGGTGACTTTTTGCTTTGATTCTTCAGAGGTTGGTGGGATAATTCGACAGATTTTCATCCCGATTTCATTTCCAACCTTTTCGCAGCTAGCAAGATAGCCTGTCTTAGCACTGTTAACATCGAAATCAAAAACCGCAATCCACGGAATCTTGGCAAGGTGGCGGATTGATGACACTTTCAAACAATCAGTTGGAGACACAATTAGAATTAGTTTTCTTCGCTTGTTATTAAGATCCATTTCCTCCGCGACAAATCTTCCAGCTTCAACGGAACATAATGATGCAGAGGGTGGATTATCTGAACTGCCTTTCTTTGGTCGGCGTTTGGTAAAACATCTCGATTTAGAAAGTTCTGCAAGTATCGTATTTGTAGCTGAGTCCCATGTGAATTTCTTGTTCCATTGCTTTTGCAGATCGGCAGCCAAATCGAAGTATTCCTCCCTTTCATCTAACATGTCGTCTATACGCTCAGACCACAACTCATAGTCGTCTTCATCTTCAACTGGACACAGGAATTTCCAGAACTTCTCATCGAAAAAGTCAAGCAGCAAATGAGCAATCCCAAGCGAATTACTGATGAGGGCTGGTACTCCAGCAGAAAAAGCTTCTAGACATCGTAGCCCAAACGATTCCGATGGCTCAGGCATCAGCACCAATGAGGCAACGCGTATTTCACCTTCCACAGACTCCATGCTTGCATCAAATGAAGTCACATGAACATCAAAACTGGATCTGCTCAATTGGTTTTCAAGAGCACTCTGGAGATCCGCTTTCCTGGCACGAGGAGTACCTTGAACTGCAACTCTGATTGTTCTACCACGTTTCTTGCAGTCGTTAAAAGCGTTGGCAACAAAATTCAATTGGCTGTGATAATCATCAGTCTCTGTCTTCATAATAATGCATCTACGATGAAGCGTTGCAACTGAATTTCTTGAGCTGCAATCTGTAAGCCCGGGGATCACTTCGATGACATGACGCTTAAGCAGGTTACTCCATTCTTCAGCCACTTGTGGACCTATGGCCACAACAAAATCAGCAGAATTTCCAAGTTCTACTTCTTTCTCTGTTTCTGTCAAAGAAATCGCTGAATCAAACTGGATACGGGTCTTACATTTCTCAGGTGGGTCATAAAATACCTGTAGGTATTTGCATTTAAGCTTTCTGGCAATTTCTGCAGCCTCAACACCAGTGATCATTCCATGTCCAATAACAAGATCTGGATCAAATGGGAAATGATCATGCATAAAAATCAGTCTTTTATCCCCTTCTGGGATGCCAGATCGGCAGGCGGCCTCGATTAAATAAACACCATCTCTTGAAGCCTTGCACTTGTCCTTATCTGAAACTTTCAAAACTAAGCAACCAACTTGGATGTCTCTCATTTTTGCAAAACTTCGACAAAGGTGTCTGTTAACTGTATAAATATCGAGATACCAACCCGACCACTTATCACAAACCAAAAGAATCTTCCTTGGATATGAATCCCCTGCAAAATAAAGTCCCACATGGGACATAATTTGATTATCAGTACCAGAATGCATTGCAATTTGTTGTTGATGATGTTGAATCTGATAAGGCACTGTCTCAAGATACATTTGTCATTTCAACTGAGCATTAGTTACGATGGACCTACCCGCTGTAACGCAATGAATTCTGTTGCTGATAGACAAACGAAATCATGGTACTCGGTATTCCTGAAGGTAATACATGCAGCATGCTTTCATGCATACATGCCTGACGCATTGTCATTTGGCGAATTCGATTGCAGTTTAATAGGGTTTGCACGAATCCCCCGTCCCTAGATTTGCTCCTGTATTTAACTTCAAACTTATGATAATTACATAATTACATCACGTTCTATGATTACCAAGTTTGATGGAATTATTCTCAGGTGGGAGAGTCGGTGTAGTCCTATCAGATTCTTCAACCTAAGTTAAAAAAGAAGCAATTAGTATTAGCAGTTTCATTTTGTAAGACATACACTAACATATCTACGTATATACAAGTAAAATATGCATGTTTGCTGAATTTAAACAAAATACCCTACATCAGTAGCACAAGAAGTCACGCCCAGACCCAGAAGGTTGTTCTTCCCATGACTATTGTGCTAAAGTTCTGATAGCACACTGAAGGCTTTAAAGACTGAACTCTCGGGCGGCTAGTGCTTTCTCACGTGACTTCCTGTGCTACTGATGACTCGGCAGAATCCCACTCAAACTTCAACTTACAGGTAAGCTTCGTTTACTTTTCGATTTTGGCGCATAAACTAATTAATCGAGTTTTGGCGGGAATATGAGGCACATGGTATGCGTGGCTAACACACGAACTCAATGAAAACAATATCAATTTCAATTCAACAAATGGAATTAGGCGTTTAATTTCCATAACTCTTATAGCAAAAATACTTGGAAAATAAAAAATTATGCCATGCATTTTCAAAAGAAAAAAGCCCGGGAAATTTCAAGTTGTTAAACTGCGTAAAAAAATTGAAAAAAGGCATGCAGATGCGAATCTCTAAAAGTAAAGCGAAATTTAAAATTTAGAAAATAGCTGAATTTAGAATATCAATAACCGATTTTTGATAAAACATCAATTGCCACTTTCTTTCACTGATTAAGTCTTTTTAATAGTTACTATAGCATGTGCATTTTGTTTGCAGCTTCCAGCTGAGCGGAAAAATATTATCTAGCCAACACAGTCCGTTGGGATTTTTCATGGCCGGCCCTATGTTCAAGCATGATTTTCAACCTGAAAAGAATTGGAAATTTAATCCGATGTGTTTTGAGGCTTAGAAAAGTCCAAACTATGAAATAGAGTGAAATTTTATCCTTGTGTTATCTAAAAACCACGCGAGAAATGATTTTGAAAGCAAAGAGTGAGGGCTGGAGGTTTTGTCCAACAATGCTTTGCGCAGCTAGTTGTTCGCTCAGCTGGTTTGGCATATTAAATTATTGGGGTGCTATGTCTCTCTGGCCCCCTAGCTCCACTGCCCCTGCATTTATCACTCTCAATATTGCAGAGCCATTTAATGAGAAATCTTTTGTTAAATACCACCAACATATATAGCCACAATGATGTAGTGTGTAAACGAAGAAAACATATTTATGATTTTGCAAGATCAAGGCCTGGAACCTGTCATTGGTCATTGGTCTGTAGTTGTGATTGAAGAAAGAAGGGCAGGTGGGAGGGAGGGAGGGAATGCAGGTGCTAAGAAGATCTTGTAGCTATAGTTCAGAAAACCCTAGGCACATGAGATGTTTTCAAAAAGCAGTTGGCCAAAATTTAGAATATACTGCCATTCCAAGACTTTCCTATGAAGAACAAGCATTCACTTGATTTGTAGTTCAACATAAATCATTATTACCAGGTATTTACCATGCATGTTACCCTACCATATGGAAAATTACCGACACTAACCTTGATTTTTGATTGAACCCTCTTGTACAGCAACAAGACATCTGGATTCTTTGTGAAAATCAACAAAAGATCAAACTAGAATAACTTTTATAAAGAAGCACAGTCAAAGTATATTTCTTAACCAATATTGAGTATTACTTTGCATTGCTTTGAAAAATATGGCACATAGCACTGGATCATCACTGCACAGACTCAAGGAAAATTACATTGAGCCAATTAACTGGCTACCAAAATCACAGTTCATGCAGTCATAACACTCACACAATTAGGCACAGTGTCACAGTGAGGAACAGTAACATTGGCCACCTAAGGCAAATAGCTGACTATGTACTGCATGCACATCTGCATCCTGAAATTTTCTTTTATGAAAAATCTGCTCTACTATTCATGTATACTGGTAGTAATTTCTTAGTTTTAGTGGCTGAGTTTGCACTTAAATTGAGTGCTGAGTTATAGAGGTTTATCCAATTGCAGACTGTAATGTAAATTGCTTATCCTTGTCACAATTGCTAAAATAATGACATCAGAAGTCATGCAGTCATGCTTGTTTGTTGTTACTTGTAATTGGCATTTCTGGCTACTATGAGAAAACTACCTTGCAATTTAAGAGCCATGCATGGCTAAAATAGTGATGTGTGAGCTTTTCAAATTTAATTTATCTGCTCCTGAGTTAGGTTTTGTTTATCAAATGATGACTTGTCTGAACAAAGCAGGGATGACAGAGCAGTTCTGAAAAGGGGGTCTAGCTTGGTAAAGCTAGCATACATGTCATTCTCACAAAAAATGGGAGGGCTGAAGCCCCCTATCCCACCATCTCCACTGCCCCTCCAGTCCCTGTACTCATTAGCATAAACTAAGGAAATTGTTAGTCATTCAACAGCTCACTTTGTGTGCAATTATGAGTATTGGGAATATTAAGTCACATGGGTTATGCAGAAGCTTTAAGTTAAAATTTTTAGTACCTTGGGCTTTGCTTTGAGCAAAACCTCCAGTTCTTTCATTGCTCTATCATAGTCTCGAAGTCCCAGGAGTGATTCAGCTAGACAAAGCTTTGATGTCATATCCTCTGGATCTTGTGATAATACTGAAAAAATTATATAACGATAAGTGTTCCTATATTTATCAAGAAGTTTGGTCCTTATATTATAAATACATGCTTCAAATAATATCTAATACTGTATAAAAAGATAGGTACTTCACACCTAATTGTTTTAATATAATGAAGCTACATGCAAGACCAAGCTTATTATCTAGTATTTACTTCTATTTTTCTATCATTTTCCCATCTCCCTATTCTTTTCCATTATTTCCCCCATCTCCTTTCAATTGTTTTGTTTTCCTTTGTTTAAATTCCCTAATTTTTTCTTAGGGAATGCTAGCTCCCTCCCATGCATAATTGTTCAACAACAGACAATTAGCAAATAAAGTAGCTATAGAATATATTGCAGTAGAGTAAATCCATTGCATCAATTATAATTTGAATTAAATAAGCGTTATGAAGGGACCTCTTAGCTTCGGCATTATAATGTTTACCTATTTCTTTATTTTTCATTTCTTTAAATTGGTGCTCAGAAATGCTTGAAAAGATGTACATTAATATGTATGAACCTTGGTGAAATAAAAAATCTTATTTCTGAGAAAGTAACAGGACACCTGGTCTGAAATGTGTAAATATATACCCAAGCTAAAGATTTCTATTAATTCACAACAAAAATTTTCAATACCTTTGATACAGTCACTTTGGGCTTCCTTGAAATTTTGCTGATAATTTTTACATGAAAAATATGTTACAAATTATTTATAGTAAAATGAAACAAAAGCCAGTACTCAAAAAGAAAAAGAAAAAGAGAAAGAATGAAAAGGAAGCTCTGCCAGCAGGGTAGTCCTCAAAAAAAATGTATCAGCCTTCTACACACATTACAGGTCACTTCTACACAAGCCCCTCATTTTCTCATCAAGCCCCCCTTCTCCTATTATAAATTATTAAACAATTTCTAAAATGCATGCAAAGCCAGATCAAGGAACAATGAATATATTGTCCTCAAAATTTGAATATTTAATATTCTGGGATCACATAGTACCTGCTTAATAAAGCAGCGCATCCTTTTGTGTAGAATCTTGTGCTGAAGTCTTGTAGTTTTCTCATCTTGAGAACGAGAGGACAGCACTGATAACGCATTATTGTAACACGAACAAGCTTCAGGGTATTTCCCCTCTTTAAATGCAATACGGCCTTGCTTCTTCAAATTCTCTATCTGAAAAAATAAACGAATAATCATTCTAAGTGTCTGTCGTCAGGATAATGTAGGATAGTGGGATACTTTACTGGACTGAGAAAAGAATAAAACATTTTTTGATAGTGTCGTTTCAGCCAGAAAATCGAAGCGTATTAATTAAGTTTATGTATTATTGATGAAACTTATAAGCTTATGGGCAGGTTCGGGAAATAATTCTGTTAACAACCCCACTATTTCTCTACTATTATCCAACTATCCAAACTCTACTAAAACATATTATATCATGATATTTTTCTACAAATAATCCACTACATGTTTGCTCCGATTCTAGAGACTTTCTTCTACTTAATGAAACAACTTCAATGGACGCTCAAATGTAATTTTATACACAAATAAGCTGGTGGCTTTAAATAAAGTAAGTATTTAATCGTTTGACACTTTTAATGGAGATTGGAGAAAAAGAAAAATGCCGTCTATACCATAATAAAAACTCATTTTTCCACTTATAAAATGAGCTTAAATATGTGTGTACAACTTACCTTCTGTACGTCTAGAGCGGTTATGGATGACCCAAATTCTTCAAGATGTTGTGAAAGTTTATCAAGCCCGATTTCACTTAACAAACGGCAAAGCAGCACTTTGTCATTTGGTGATAGTTTTCGCCTTTGTTCAAGCTCTAGAAATAATTCGCCTGGTTCGGTAATCACTTGCCTTGTTGCGTCGGGTATAACATCCTTGCAGGCAAAAAGTAAGCAGGAAAGGTGATCCTCTGAAATTTCAGCTGCGATTTCTGCGAGCTTATTCCTGAAACTTCTCTCCACTTCTTCGCCTTGTTGGGATTCATTATAACTTGCCATGGGTGTAATGACTCAAGCCATATCGAAAATATCAAAATCAAAGAGTTTTGAGATTTACTATTTTAAGTAAATAGCAAAACTGCATCGAATGCAGCTTTCGTCGTCTCGCCCATTACACTTCTATTTCCACCAGAACCTTCCGAGTGTATCCAAAAATTACGTCACGTGATAACTAAAACCACTTCCGGGTCTGTGTTCTCTCGCATCTCCCGAAACTTGCACTTTTTTCTAAATTAGAGCTGTTAACTGTGACGTATTTCGAACGAAAAACGACTTCCGGGTCCAAAATGAAAAGCAGTTCTTTGAAGATTTTTTTGCTTCTTCATAGCAGGAATTGGTGTACATAGGTCTGTTTATTACAGGTGGAGGAGGAATTGTAGATAAACGTTTTGGTTTTATTTTAGCGCATTTTGTGAAAAATTGGACCCGGAAATACGTCACAACTTAACAGCTCTATATTCCGCGGTAAAGTCATGAGTAAAAACTTAAAACTTAATTGAAAACGTATTCAACTGTAAATTCCTTACTTCCCGAAATATTGACCATGGAATTGTAGATTGCTTCGTCCATTTTAATTACTTCATTTATTTCAGACCATACCTCCAGACGTGAGACTGACGGAAGTGCAGTATGGCGGGGCGAATGGCGCGTGTAATCTACCTTTGATTGTAAGACGATTTTCTAATTTCGCGTCGGCAATGAATCGAGGTTATTTCAACATGTTCAAATTTAGCGCGGCTTTGCGGCGATTCGCATTCAAATCGCCACTCATGTTGAAACGCGTGATGATATTGGTACCGTAAAGTACGCATTGTGATTGGAGTATTATTTGTATGTTTCCCACTCAATGCGCATCATCGGCGTCCATTGATACATTGATAGCATACGGCTGATCTTGAATCAAATCAATCGTATGCTTTACCTTTGCTGTTTTCGCGACCTTTTAAAACTGTTTTGACTACGAACGAGGGTAGAACGGGGCTCAGTCTGAAAGTCAGTCAGTTTGGTTCAGTAAATATAAAACAGGGGTAGATCTAAGAGGTTCATCCAAATCGAAGAATCCTTTCACGCTCGCTCAAAAAGAGATAAGCCTGGTTCTCACTAGCGACGCAAGCATAAGCGCAAGCAACATACGCAGACTCAGTACTGCATTTATCACCG
>JAAAQI020133808.1:0-13130 GCA_011800005.2 Stichodactyla mertensii | reverse complement strand
TTTCTGATTTGACATTCTGTAATCCACACTTTTATAGTTAAATGGAAAACGGTGTGCTTTTTGTAAGCAAGATGGATAAAAAATCAACACATCTATTATATGTAGACGACTTTAAGACCTACCACAAGTCCTCAAGCAAAGCAATGCTAATAGCCAAGATAAAAAAAATGTTTCGAGACATCGGCCTCGCTTGGGGAATGGATAAATGTCCAGGAATTCACATTATCCGAGGTAAAATCAACTCAATTGAAAACGTACGCATATCTGCCGACGAAGAACTAAAAATGCTAGATGAAAACGACCACTACAAACTCCTGGGAAATCTCGAGAACTCCACGCAAATAGAAGAAGAAGTTTGTGTTAAGGCAAGCAAAGAGAAGCTGAAACGTGTGTCAGTCATTTGGTCAAGCAACATCTCATTACCCAGAAAAATACGAGCAACTAACACTTTCGCCCTCCCTCCACTACAATACTACATGTGGGTAGCTGACTGGACAGTGAATAACTTCAAAGTTAAGAAACGAAGTATTTCAAGTTATGTAATAGGATTAGTTAAGACAAAAGAGTTACATCACCAAACAAAACAATGGTTTCTATAGGTAGAACGATTTTTTTTTATATAGAAATAGGGAGTAGGACGCAAAGAAGGCAGCAGCGAACAAGCAGAAGACCGTCAAAGCGAGGAACGAGAACGAAGAAGAAAGGAACAGCATCGAATGAAAGAAGAAGTATAAGTTAAAGACGAAGGAGAGAAGAAAACAGATTTACAAATTTACAGAGAGAAAGTCATGAAACCAAGGACACTATTACAAACATTGTGTAGTCATACAGTCATAGAACTTATTATAGTTTTGTTTATTTGTTTGTCTGTTTGTTGTTTCTTAGTCTGTTTGTTTTGTTCTGTTTTGTGCTGTGCTGTTTTGTGCTGTGCTGTCCTGTTCTGTTCCTGTGCTGTGCTGTTGTGTGCTGTTTTGTTTTGTGCTGTTTTTTTTGTGCTGTTTTGTTTTGTTTTGTTTTTTGTTTTTGTTTTTGTTTTTGTTTTTGTTTGTTTGTTTGTTTGTTTTTTGTTTTTTTTAAGTTGAAATAAGTTAAGTATATTTTTCGTGCTTTGATTAAAGTTAAGGTCACGTTTTTGTAAAAAAAAATCGTATTATCTTGAGTCCTATTCCCTCCTCAAGACTCGTCTTGACAAAGAAAATGACAGACATACTAAAGAAAGCATAAACAAGAACAGCGGAATGCACCAAGACGAATTAACAAAACTGTTGTACCTACCTGAAGAAAAGGGAGGAAGCGGTTTTTAAAAAAAGCGTACGATACATATAAAACGACTACTGTCAAAATGGCAAACTATCTCAACAACTCTGATGACAACAGAATCAAAATAGCAAAAACACTAAAGATAAACAAGATCAAAAAAGGAAGAAGATCGATATTCAAGCAAGCAGCCAAATTTACAGCAGAATACAACAAAGAGAGTAACTTTAACGAATTTGGAACCACGGTAACTACCAATAACAAAACGACACGTTTTGACGCACCAAAGCAACAAAGGAAACACTTCATAGTGCTGTTGCCGAAAGACACACCATCGACCTCGAAAATCAACAATGGCTATGCGCTCTGACAATGAAACAACTTAAGCACCCAGATATGTCAAAGAGTGCTAATGATGTCTACAAAGCATGGAAGAACATACTAGACATAGTTTACAGCGTAAACAAAAGCATCAAACAACAATTTCTGCCAACGAAAACCTACCATTAAAGTAAGCTTCAAGCTCAGGTTACAGATAACAAATGTCGTATGCGTAAATCAGGAGTTGAATCTACATCCCACGTACCGTGTGCGTGCCCAAAAATATTCGAATGAACTGCATGTAGCGTCGGGAACATTAGTAGTAGGGAATGCACCGCACGATCCGGATTTTTGCGGTGGATTTACTAATTTTTTTTGCAGAGGAGTGCGGAGGAATCGAATGTTTTGCGGAGGATTTTATTATTTTTTGGTGTGGCATTCTTCATTAGCATGAAATGACGGGCAAGTGGTGAGTTATTGTTTTCTGAGAATGGCTTCGAGCAAGTCCAGGCAAGGCTATTGTGTATCACACAATGAAAGTAATCAAACAGCTGAGTTAAGCAATTAATCAACGAATCGACAACCACTGACGTTAAAACTTCGTTGAGGTTTACTTTGCGGCGGATTGAAATATATTTTCAAGACTTTTCAACCATGTTCAACTCGTAAATATAATTATTTTTTTTCTAGTAGAATACAGCTAGTCAATACCAGTCTATTGTTTCCAATACAATAAAGTCAATGACCCCTAAACAACAAACAATAAGACCTACGAAGTTCTGCCTAATTATGCAAGAATCAGCTGAAAACGACTACATTTATGCTATAATATTTATCTTAATGTTCTTTACGATGTAATTCTGGTCAATGTTTTCACAGTTAACTCTAAAACAATGATCACACTATTTCATACTGGACTGCACTGCCATTATCCAAAAATTCCCTGGTGTTCAAGATCATTAATGATGTCATAGCTTTCTGTGTTACGTGACAAATATGACACAGCAAACCCAATTTTATGAATCTACAAATCCACAGGAAGCCCAGAAAATTTCGTTGTTGAAAAACACAGGAAGCCCAAGGCCAATTCTGCTTATGAAACCAAAGACCTTTTGACATTATACCAATAATAATATAGACCGATTTTAAAATAATTTTATATTTGTTTATTTTCTATGATTTAAGGTTGATGTAGGATCGATGCCAGGTCGATGTCAGGTCGATGTAGGGTTAATGTTGGGTCAATGTTAGCTCGATGTCAGCTCGATGTAGAGTCGATGCCAGGTCGATGTCAAGACAATGACAGCTTTGAAATAGGAATTAGTCCTATTCCCTTTTCCTCCCTCGTCTTCATTATTTCTTCCTCTTCTTTCCTCCTCCTCCTCCTCCTCCTCCTCCTCCTCCTCCTCCTCCCTCCACTTGCTACTCCCTCTTTTTTCACTCTCTCCTCTCTCCTTTCCATTAGTTTCTTTCCGATGCTTTAAAATTAATGAAGGTATAAAAGGTGATAAAAGGGACAAATAGCTGGTGCTGGTGCTGGTGTCGGTGCTGGTGCTGGTGCCGGTGTTGTTTGTGCTGGTGTGGTACTGCTGGTGCTGGTGTGTAGTGGTGGTGGTACTGCTGGTGCTGGTGTGGTGGTGCTGTTGCACTCATCTGGACAGGATCTTTAGCATTATGCCCAACAATGTTGGAGTTGCACCACCACCACCACCAGCACCACACCAGTACCAGCACCACCACAACACACTAGCACCACACCACCACCACCAGTACCACACCAGCACCAGCACCGACACCGACTATTTGTCCCTTTTATCACCTTTTGTAACTTGATTAATTTTAAAGCATTGGGAAAAAATTAATGGAAAGGAGAGAGGAGGGAGTGTAAAAAGAGGGAGGAGCAAGAGAAGGAAAGAAGGAGGAGGAGGGGGAAGATAAAAGAGAAAAGAAAGAGGAGGAGGAGGAGGAGGAGGAAGAGAAGAGGATAAAACAGGAAGAAGGGAGGGGGAAGAAAGAGAAGGAGGAGGATATATGAGGAAGAAAGGAGGAGGAAAGAGGAGGCAGAAATAATAAAGACGAGGGAGGAAAAGGGAATAGGACTAATTCCTATTATAAAGCAGTCATTGTCTTGATATCAACCTGGCATCAACCCTACATCGACCTAACATCGACCTGACATCGACCTGGCATCGATCCTACATAGACATGACATCGACCTGACATCGACCTGGCATCTATCCTACATTAACCCTAAATCACAGAAAATAAGCAAATAGGTTACTTTAAAATTACTTTTTTCTACTGTGTTTTTCAACAACTAAATCTTCTGCGCTTCTTGTGGATTTGTGGATTCATAAAATTGGGTTTGCTGTGTCATATTTGTGACGTACGTTTTACATCGTAAAGAACATTAAGATAAATATTATAGCATAGATGTAGTCGTTTTCAGCTGATTCTTTTCAGCTAATAAGGAATGCCACACCAAAAAATAATGAAATCCTTCGCAAAAATCTCCAATCTACCGCACTCCACCGAAAAAAAAGAAAAAAAAAAAAAAAAGAAAAAAGTAAATCCACCGCAAAAATTGTGATAGTGCGGTGCATTCCCTACTACTTTCATTACGGAAAAAATATTGAAAGAACAAAAATACATAGAACTGAAATCAGGAATTAAGAACATCTACAATGACTGTAGAATCGACACACAAATCAACCTTGTCTTTGATATCTTAGGAGGCTACTACACAACACCTGAGCAAAACATCAACAATGTCACAATAGACACTAGAGAAACAACATATCTACTCAGAAAGGCGCAAAAAATGGATCCTATCTCAAAACGCGGAGACAGTGAAAGTATTCTATCAGGACGTGCATTGAGCAATGTTCAGAGACAGTATCGCAACAAAGCCTAGGTGAAAACTCTCGTTGTTGAATGAAACATTCAAGAAATTGAACAAATGAAGATACCATAAGAAGAAGAACGAGAACAAGAAGAACAAGAAGAACAAGAACAAGAACAAGAACAAGAACAAGAACTAGAACAAGAAGAACAAGAAGAACAAGAAGAACAAAAATAAGTAGAATATAGTCATTCTTACTCAACCAATCAGAGCGCGGAATTTTAATCATAAAGAAACGAATTAGAAACCCATAGCTGTAGCCGAAATCGCGCGCTGATTGCCTACCGAGGAGAGAGAATTTAGCGTGCAATTCAACACCTAAAAAACTTAATACAACGATATATAGGGATCCCGCGCGCTGATTTTGTTTTCAAGAAACAAAAGCAGTAAAAAAACGTAAAATTTCAACACAGTAGTAATAGAAAAGTAGCCTTTTCTTTTCGTAATTCGAATTCTAATTCACTCTGACAAAGTAAACTAAAACCTAAGAAAGCGGAGATCATTACATATGTAGAAAGCGAACGAGTCTCTTCAAAACACCGAGTACTTGTTTGAAAACAAAATAATACTCAAAAGCTCTTTACACGCAGGCATTGCTAAAGGTTTCTAGGCAAATATTTTTTGTCTGTTTGTTTTTGATATTTTTCCGTGCAAGAAAAGAAGCTAGAAAAACGAAGAAATCTTGAGATGTTTTCAAAGGCGAGTCTCAAACTTGAAATCATGGATGGCTGAGTATAAACTGTCGTTGTAAACTCATCACAATAGATCTTGGAAAAGTTGAACAAAAACAAGCATTTAGTTTTTTATAGAATCTTAAACTAACATTCTTATTTCTGTGGCCACAACTCGTTATGAAACAAAATATATTGTTTATATGTTATTGGAGAAAGGTTTACCAAAGCGGCATGGAGATTTGCAAGCGGCTTTGCCGTATGTATTCACTAGAATAAAAGAAAATTATCTGTCCTCAGTCTTTAGTTGTCAGAGCTCTCCATCAAAGTATGCACAGATTTACTTACTTTTGAAGATATCTTGTAGTTTTGTTGTAAGTTAAACTTGATTTGAATTGTATGTCGTCGTTTCTCTCGCTGACTGAATTTTCCACTGTTCTCATGGACTTTTTTTCAGCCAAGAATCTACATATTTTCACATCTTGACCAACGCTTAGCAATATTTCTAGCCCCTCACTTTACTATATGTGCAGGGTGGTAAGAATTGGGCATGTAGAACTAAATAAAAAGGTATTTCTCTCTTCAAAAGTGGACACAACGAGTTTCAAACCAAGATGTAGATCATTCAAATCAGCTTGATTTTCATTCGACCTCTTAACAACCGATAGAAACAGTGCAATGTGCCTCGCGTAAAAACAGCAAAAAAGTCTTTATTATCTTATTATTATAAACACTATGATATTCAAGGAAAATTCATTGGATGTCGAGGAAATTCTACGCGGAATTTCCCTTGAAAAAAAACGATATCGCGTTTTATCGTGAAATTCAACGTGGAATTCGCTCGACACCCAATGAACTTTCCTATAGTATTCCCTATATAGAGAATACTAATAAGGCTTCGAAAACAAATAACACAATACCCTTATTGGTATTCTCTATACGTTTCTTCATGTAATATAGAGCTCTAAAAGTTCCGCGCACTGTCCTCGTGAATATGACTGTATATTCAAAATCGGTAAGAGAATGGTTTATTTACTATTATTATTATTTTTATCATCATCATCATCATCATCATCGCCATTATTACTATTATCATTATTAGTAAGGGTTAAAGAATGAACGCGAGTGGTTTATGAAATTTAGCACTCGCAATGATAGAAAGCCACTCGAGCTTCGAGCTTCGAGCTCGTAGCTTTCTATCGAAGCTCTAAATTCCATAAACCACTCGCGTTCATTCTTCAACCCTTACTAATAATGATGATGATGATGATGATGATGATGATGATGATGATGATAAATGTCTTTATTGATCAAAAGATAAACATACATATCTTATGTTACAAAAAGGGTATATAGAATATAAAACTAATAATGGTAATTGAACTGAGCTGAGTGCAATTCGGTCTGACATCAAACACGCGATTATAAAATCGCGAGTTTGATTTCAGACCGAAATTGCACGACACGAAATTCAATTACCACTTTATTATATCCATTTTGAAATCATACCATTAAAACACCTGAATATAGATCAAAGCTTTTTTAATACGAATTTATTGATATGGATTTCTTTGTATCCGCTAATGATGGAACACAAATCTTTTCTTTGATTCTCGTTTATTTCGTCGTAGTCATCTAACGAAGATTCGCCTGCGCGGCCTGTTATTTCGCAGATAACATGGCGTGGTTGACCAGATTAGTTCCGTTTTGAACTAGAGTCTTTCTCATACTGCGGTTCGTCAGCTTTTTATTTGTATTCAGGCATTAGGCCATAGACTTCATGATATTGTCAATGTTATTTTGTCCCATTCGAATTTTGGTGTACCACACATCTTTTGATTCAAGACGATTTTTATGCTAAGGTAGAGTGGCCCGTTGTCCTTCATTCCTTCGTGTAGCTTAAACAACCACAGAGTCGTACAGGATGTCTTTCACCTCCATCAGTGCTATACATAACCTGTGGTGTGGTTCTTCGTCTGATTCTTAGACCACCACTTCGTGTTTTAATGGGACCTTCACGAAATTCTACTACTTCAGTGCCATCGTCTTGTCGTCTTATAATAATGTCTTCGACGTAAGAGTCGTAGTGCTACTGGTGACCTCATAATCCAAGTTGCTTTGTTAGATTCTTAAAGTTGATGTTTGTCAGGACTCTTGCATTGAAATCACCTAACTGACCTTTTTCCCATAATGTTGACTCCTTTTCTGGTGCCAGTGGCTCAGCTTTGTTAGGTCTTTTACCCTCCCCTTGTTCGAGCAGAGAAATTGCCTTCGCGTTGAGGTTTTCTTGTTTACTTGTGAAACTCCCTCGCTCGTACAATGCTACGTGGATAGCCTTTTTCCTTTAAATAACGCTCAATGGAAACTTGCATTATTCTCAGGGATTCTGGTTCGTAATCTTCTCCGTCCTTTTTTTTTTTTTCTTTTTTTTTTTTTCTTTTTCCACCTCTGCGTAGAACTGAATAAAGACTTGGTCAAGCTCTTCCGGCGCCATTTTTCCAATATTGATATTTTCAAGACAAGATGGCGGGATACGCACCAGCTTTTGAAGACGCTAATCCACTGTTTTGTCGAGCGTGAAGTCTTTTTATTGACAGCAACAGACTTCAATTCTCCTATTTCCTTGCTGCAAAGTAATGGAAATGTTTTTGTTTGTTTGTTTGTTTGTTTGTTTGTTTGTTTGTTTGTTTTGCACAGGCATCCAACAGGGCAAAACAAAAGGATGCGGTTTTGGGTTAATTGAATCTGTCAGCATAAATACTTGAGATTATGTTTGAGGTATAATAAGATCTGTCATCATGAGCATTTCATCAGTCCAAGCCCAAAGAAAACAGAATGAATTATCCGCGCGTTCGATCTTTCGATAATATATACCAGTGCTCTGTACCCCATGATTTTCATTTTTTTAGGGTGGTAGTAGTAATAGTTACAAACAAATTGTGTACTAGACCCAACAAAAAGCCCATACTCGTTCGTGGTAGGATGTTTCCTCTGGTTGGCATAAAAGGGGTTAAAATATACAATATTGATTCTATAAACAAGCATGGGGAGCCGCACGCCATAGCAACAAGGTTTCGACCGCACTGAATGTGTTCGATCCGTCCAGCAGGGGGGTCTTTCGGTCTATTGTATTCATGCCAACGCACCCTAATTTTTCTATCACTTAATTATCACGTTAAATCTTCAAAAGAGTCACACAAGGCTTAAACTAGAAATTTGATATGTATTGACAAATTCATAAGGAACAATTCTGAATTTCTTCAGAGCGATATTTCGGCCCATATGACCATTGCCCATGATAAAAAAACACATTGTCAACCTCTACGTACGGTCTAAAACATAAAAGTTACTGGTATAGTCCCCAAATAATCAGTCGAAAACACATTCACGTTTATCATGATACAATTAATGTATCTAGTGAACGTGGTCAAAGCGCTTCATCAATTCTCTTGAAGATGGTCTATCAGCTTTGGTGTTTAGGCATAAAATTCATATATCCTGTAAAACAGGACATTTTTCCTTGAAGTGCTGAAGTGCCCATTCAACCATCTTTCCAAACGAAAAGATATCCGTCGATACTGATTGCACGTCAGAACCGTCAATGAGTTCTGGTGCAATCCAAGGGTGTTTCTCGGTATGGTGTTTCTTTTGTTCATTAGTTAATTTGTATTTCTTTGGGTTTTTTATACATCTGCTCTTACCAAAGTCAATTAATACAGGTTGCCATCGCTCTCGAACGAAATGTAGTTTTTAGTGTGCAGAAACTGGATTGCGTTTAATGTTCCTTGAAATACTTCACAGAATGTTGTTGGAGGTAAAAGACTTTCCTTCACAGCACAAGCTATTGTCCAGCTTTCAGCATCTTTACCATAAAATTGAGTCACCAAGATATATGGTTTTTCTTAAGTACACATACCGAACAACAAAGGCAGATTGCAACAGTGTTCATTTTTCTGTGCGCTTGCTATCACCTCTGCTTCTCTCCAAACTTGATATTTATCATTACTCTTGTATTTCTTAATGACAACAGAAATGTTACCATTATACTTGCCAAAGAAGGTCTTCTCAAAAGATCCCTCGCCTAGTTGGACGGGCGCTTTATCTTCGTCAAGAAGATCTCTGTTAATCTGAGGCAATGGTGATGAAGTTGAATAATTAATACGGCGTTTATTACAAAGACGTTCTCTTGCTGCTAAGACTGAGCGGTAGCTTGGCGTTCCCCCAGAAAGGGATGACTTTAGTAAAGCTCTTTGAGCCATTTCTCGTCCTCTCGTTAAAAAAGGAAGAACTGGTATCTTTTTTTTGGTTGATTTGTTAGTAAATTTAAATGTCGGCCGGGTTATTGGTTTCTGTAGTACTTCTTCTGCTGCACATTTTCTTTTCCTTCGCCTTCGCTTATATTTCTTTTTATCCTTTTTGCTATGTCTTCGCAAGAAAGAGCCCTGACGCTCCAGAGCGTCTTTCTCCATACTAAATAACTTTGAAATGCTCTTTGAACCTCGCGGTCCTCTCACCAAAATATTTGGAAGAGAAGAATTGCTACATTCACTGCTGTAGCGTATACTGACTTTGGTGGCAATTCTTGGATTACTACTATAGTGCTACTATAGTGAATTACGATGCTTTATGAAGGCTGAATTTCGGTTTAAAATACCGAGTAAATATTAAATATCGATCTGACGAGAAAAGCCGTTTCCGGTCTGTTCCGGTGTAGCTTAATTCTTAAAACATTTACCGAGATGGGGGTTAATATGTAAACTATGTGTAAAGGTAAGATAAAATAAGGAATCATTTCTTCATTACTAAATTGCCTACAAATCAATGGGTTCATATCAGTAAAAGAACCAAAGGCTTCTCTTTTCTAAATCGAATACCGAAATCAATAAATCTTATAAGCTGGGTTAACAATAATGCCTGTGTAACGAAACACCGCATCGCTATTTACAGTTTCCGTTTCAACTGATTCACGCGTAGCATCTACTGTTTTTAAAAACGCCTTTTAAAAATGACATCGCTGAACAACGCTGTGACTACTTGTAGCTCCTACACGCCATTGTGACCACTGCAGTATCGAGATGGCAACGTCCAGATTTTCTTGGGGTTTTTTTGCCATGCATGTCATGCGCAAGAAAATTTAAAACATATACTTCATTAAAGAAGCACATGCTTCAGAAGCACTGCAAAGATATTGCTGGTGATCAAGTAAAATACATCAATGATGAAAACAGAGAGGTTTCCATCGAATTGTGCCCCTCTGAAAATATAGAAGCGTATAAGTTATGGCTTGCTACCATTACAGAAAGAGTAGAAGAGGCTCTACATCCTTCACTTCCAGGTAGGTCAAATGATAATGTTTTGCTTTTCAGTTAAAAATCGCGGCATATATGAGCTTTATACCGAATTCTTCGATTACTCACATTACTCAAAAATCAAAAACGGATTTTCATTGAAAAGTTGTAGCCAAAACCGTTACGAGCAGTTATGGACCAACAATTTGTCAAAGTTTCTATTCGAAACTTAAAAGTGCTTAATTTTTGGAAGAATATAGGATCAATAAAACATGAGTTGCAAAATCATTACTGAGGGATTTTTGGCAATGACTTATCATTGAAAATAGGTATTAACTCAGTAGCAGCTACACGATGGACGAAATAAAAGTCGCGACATGGCAGTTAGCGATAGTTCTTTGGTGGCCGGACCTACTGGCCAAGAGTCACTGCTCAAAAATCGAACTTCGATTCCACCTTTCAAAAGTTAGTTTTTAATTTAGGCACAGTAACTGAAGTGAACTAAATTTTCAGGAACTGCATATTTTATATCACGAAACAATAGACAAACATCTTTTTTTAAAAATGGATGTCGGGGCGAACGATCACCATTTGCCATTCGCCCCGTCAAAATTATTGGCAATAGATAATCCAAATGAGTGATTATGTCAACTTGTTGTCTTTATATGTTTACAAGCCAAATTCAACCTAAGGGCCAATCATAGTTTAGTTGTACGGATACGGTTTATTTTCCTGTAGAAATTTGAAAGTGAAGCATTGTGTAAGCAAGGCTCATACACGGGCGTGTTTATATTATTTGTGAATTGGGCAATAGACCTCTTTACTCTGGGAACTTGCTAAGCAAAGGCGATACACCTGACTGCTTGTTCTTATCAGGCGGAACACCCGAGACAAGAACACACAAGGACAAAAAAGAGGTTTTCGACAGAATAGGTAATATTTGAACAAATGTACCGGTTAATACCATCACACCAAAATATTCTCTCCTGGCACTTGCTAAGCAATGGCAACACTCCCAGTTGCCCGTTCTTAGAGTGATATCATTTAACACTTGAAATAAAGATGACTATATATTTTGTACTAGTTGATATAGAACGAAAAAGCAAAAACAACAACAATAACAACAAACAACAACAAACAACAACAACAACAACAACAACAAACAATGGGCTTAGATTGTACCACCAACTGTTATATGACTATTCTTTTTTCAAGGGTTGAATAAAATCATTATCAGGTGGTACACATGCAATAAGAACACAAGAAGAGAAAAATAATTTATGCTTAAGCAATACCCTATTCTTACCCTCAGTTTGCTTTTAACAAATAAACACAAGTTGAAAGTCCATATCCACTTCCTCTTTTCCGTAAGTCAGATCCTAGAAGAAGACCAGAGCATGGAGTTGTCCTTTCTCGCAATCCATCATATTGAGCCCATGTGCCATTCAGTCTTAAGCAACCATTGTAGTGCCCATTACCAAACATTGTGCAGCCTACCAGCTCATATTGTGCTGTTTCTAATGTCATAGTTGATGGCAGTTGATCCACTTCAGTAATTACTTCTTCTGCTACAAACTGTTGGAGTGAAATTGGTAATATAAATGGCAGACCATTGACAAATTTTCTTTTTGAGGAATTCCTCAATCCATTGCATAGGTAGACAGGGAAAGCCTGATTGGTAGTATTGCAAATTCCTGGTGGACCAAGTGTTACGAGGGTACTTTTCGGGATCTATTCTTTATTGACTGAAGACCTAACTTACTCTACTAAGTTGATTACATGGATGGATATATTTATAGGCATCTTATGACAGATGCCAATATTCAGTCTACCTGTATTGATTACTTAAATGTGATTGGCTATAAAGGAAAACACATTCCTGAGTTCGATATTCTAGTGAAATAATGAGTACAAATCTTAGAATTAAGCAAAGCTAAAAGTAAAGTTAATATATGAATATATCTTAAAGGTATAGAAAAGATTATAAGACATACTTCTATCGTAAGACTTTAAGGAATAAATCGAAAATATGACAAGAAATAGGGATAAAATTATTTACGGTGTGACCATAGGTATTGGTACTAGTAGGAGGAGTTTAAGAAAGAATCCTACAAAGTAGATTACATAATCATTGCTAAAACTGTACGTGCATTAAAATAGTATAGGGATATTTATCCTTGTTAATGGAATAAGATATGATAAGATATATGTGCTTTTAAAAGATAATCTTATTCACAGACCTCATGGGAGGTTAGAGAAATATAATTTTTTGTCTCATGACACAAGTACCCAATCTGCCGCAGTTGGTGAACTATCTTTGAATCTCTCTCCACACTGAATTGAAGGTGAATGCAACCATTCTCTCACTGCAGCTTCCAAGTAACTTTCTTGTTGTTTCAGAATGGAGACTTTCTGTAGCAGTATTATTGAAAATGTCACTGTACGTTTTATTTTTGGACAATGAGGAGACAAACAGATCGAAGAAACAGAGGTCATAAACGCTTCTGAGAGACAATTTACAAACGAGTTGCCGCCACCCGATTAGCTCAATTGGTAGAGCATCGGTCTTTCGTGCGGGAGGTCGTGGGTTCAAGCCCCGGTCGGACCGACACTTAGGGTCTTAAAATAACTGAGGAGAAGGTGCTGCCTTTGTAACTACATCTGCAAATGGTTAGACCTTCAGGTCTTCTC
>JAAAQI020133797.1:0-13131 GCA_011800005.2 Stichodactyla mertensii | reverse complement strand
TTCCGTGTAATCACATCGAGAGTAAAAGTAATAAGATCTCTATATAATGACAGGTAATATGATATATATTGTAACATATAGTTTCAGTAATGAGTGAGTTCCCGCGGGAAACACGCGGGTCACCTCTGCAATGACCGTGATCGATCTGGGCACAGTCATTACGTACTAAAGATGACGGAAGTGGTAGATATTCGAGGAACAGCACGGAAACCTCAAAAATGTAACCCTTTTTAGTGACAAATTACTCCAATTTATGATCCTAAGGGTACAGGAAAGTTGTCACTATCGTCTCGAGGGTTATTCTGTAGTCGGAAAGTTGTTTTAAACGCCAAAAAGCAAGAAGTTTCCAGGACGCGAAAGGCGAAGTAGTGGGGTGACTCCACTTTGCTCCAAATATCAAGTTTCCTCTGCAAAAGATTTTATCTCAATTAATGAATTTGTATTGTACAAGAAGCCATGGTTTTAGCAAGAGAAGGACTAATTGTTTTTATGCTAGCTATTTTTGCTGTATTTATGGGGAAATCAGACGGTAAGTGATGAAATCATCGTACCTTGGATTCCCCACTTGGAAATTCTAAATAATTGTCATAATATAGCTTAAATAATCGTCTTTTCCTTTACTTGTATCGATTCATATATCTCACACTTAATGTACGTTAAATATCACAAAAAAAACATACTTATGTTATATGGCTTCTTGGCATTTCAATTTTTGATCCGAATTTTGCTCTTTACGATCGAGACCATCGACTATCTTGGCCTTATTTACTTAATTTGGATTCGTTATAAATAACGAGCTAAATGCATAGCTTAGAATTATATTTGTTTAAAAATGATAGCTTTCCAAATCTAAGATGAAATAGAGACTACGTCTCCTCTAGATCTTCAGAGAAACTTGAAAATGTTACCATTCTATTTTATAAAGTTATCATGTACATACAGGTTACAAGAAGTATACTCCATGTACACTTCAGCTTTTGAATTTTTACTAGGAATTTATTCCACGCCTTATTCGTAACATTCATTTTGCTGTTTGAATATGTATGATTAGTGTGAACATTATCTAAATGTCTGGATCACTTTTTTCTCTCATGGCTTCCAACTTTCAAAGACATACACATTAGACCCTTGCATCAATTCCCAAAGCAGTTCAATTTGGAGGACAAAACAATGAAATATTTTAAGTCTTCAGTTCTCAGGGGAATAAAATTCTATTGTTTTGTCCTCCAAATTGAACTGTCTTGGAAATTGCTGCAAAGAATCTATATCACAAATACACGTAGATCCTGCCTCATTTTAGTAATGTTTACAACATAAGCAGCCATGTTGTATCAGAATTTACAACACGAGCCAAAGGTGAGCGATTGTAAATCTGATACAACACGGATGCGAATGTTGTAGACTACTTAAACAATATCTAGGTGTATGTTCTGGTATTCTACTGATTTGTTTCAAAATGAATCAAGTTTAGCTGAGAAAATCCAAGTTCAAGTTTATGCAAATGAAAACGATTTTGTATCTGAATTTACAACCTCCTCCATGGTCACTGATTTTTGTGTTTTGCTTTTTAATTATTCATGAGTTGTTCAACAGTATATAAAATAATAGTTTAAGCTTAAATACTTATTATTTCGCCCATCTGGTTTTTTTTTCTTCAGCAACTGCTTGCAAAACTTTATCAATACAGAAGCCATTGATAGCAAGACATGGGGGCTCTCGTTTCTGGTTTAGTGTTGGAGATGTCTTGAAGTTTTATTGTGAAAACGGTAATCAAACAAAACCCCAGTATCAACTGAAGGGAGCCTTAAAGATTGAGTGTCAGAATGATGGATCTTGGAGTTCAAAGATTCCTAGATGTGTAGGTAAGTTGTATATGAAAAGGTAGTCTCAGCCAATCAAATTTGAGCGAGTCACTTAAGGCTCAGACACACTAGTGACATTCCCTGTGATGTTATACTTGATGGAAATTGTATTGTGTCCAATAATGCAAACTGTTACACAGAACATCACAAAAATAGAACGCCTTTCTACTTCTGTGATGTTGCTGGCAACATTGCATACCGCAGTTACAAGGGGTGGACACATGGTGTGATTTCCCTAGTGTTACAAGCAATGTCACAGGAAAAGTTGCACGGAAAAGTAAAGCTATCAATTCAGTCTATCTGAGTTCTCGCTCATGAGTTTTTCCTCTTTTGCAGCATCTGCTTGCTCATCAGTTGGACCATCTGTTCCAAATGCTCAATTACTAACAACCATAATCCCAGGAGGAACCAATAACTTTGGAAATAGAATCAAGTATAGATGTAATTTAGGATTTAAAATTGGGTCTGGAAACTTGTATAAAACTTGTCAAAAGACTGGACAATGGAAAGGCAATGTTACATGTGTTGGTAAGTAGCATGCTGGTAATAGAGAGTTCAAAACAGGTACAGAAGGATGTGAGTTCTGACTTATTTTGGCAATGCAAATTTGGGATGTGAGCCAAAAATAGTAGGAAAAGTAACTGAAGTTAAGGTGGAATTGGGATTGCTTTAAAGAATTGGATAAGATGACAGGATTTTGCCAAAATACTGGCAGGATGGCTGGATTTCCAAAACCTATGGTGGACTCTCATAATATTTATTGTTGTAGGTTGTTTTAAATGCTTCATTAATGTAATTTTACAATATTGGCTTGTATTTTCATAGGTGTTGTTTGCTCTCGTCCCAACCACATTAGCAATGGTAACGTTACATATTGGTCATTAGTTTACGGAAGCCAAGCTAACTATACATGTCATAAAGGATATGTACTGATAGGACAATCAACACGGATATGTAGTAAAGATGGCAAGTGGTCTGGGATACCTCCAGATTGCTGTAAGTTGATTGCTTGTGCAATATTGGACATTTCATGATCTTTACATGCTTGAGAATGGAATTAGCAGTTTTGATTCATCAGTGATACTGTCATGAATCAAATAGCTTTGCAATGACCCCATTGCCTCACTTGTATGATCTTAAAGCAAAAGAATACTTAATAGTAGGCATGACAGTAGTAACATGTGGTGAACGGCATGTTGACACTAGAAGTGATGGCACTTGCCCTCCTCCTACCCCAGCAGATGATGACCATTACAACTTAGACTGTGTCAATATGTTAATGGAAAAACACCAAAACACTAAAAAAGCTGCTGTTGCTTGAGTTGTCTGGGGGTCACATAATGCTATAATTTATTTTTATCTTCTCTGTATTTGACATGCAGCAAGGCTGTGCCCACCATTATCAAATCCACCCAATGGCTACATCAGTCTCCCAGCATCTCATGCTTTTGGTTCTACTGTGGAATTTGCTTGTAACCAAAATTATAGAATGAGAGGGTCTCAAACCAGGACGTGTATGTCTGATGGCAGGTGGTCAGGAGTTCAACCAAAGTGTGGTAAATAATATTCAAGATGAGTTGAAATGAAATTTAAATTAGTTTTTGAAGCATAAATTTATATGGCTCCTCCTTTTATCCATGCATAACAATTGTTTATCCCCCTATTTGCACTGAGTGGAACTTCGTCACATGACAGGACATGCAACGAAGGGAATGAGAGAGTGAGTTTGAGTTGTGTCAGAGCAAGTTGTTAGTAGCATGAAGAAACAGTAAGACCAAGCTGGTCCCTTATCTCTTTGGAAAAATTGGTCTGTGTGAAATCCACACAACTGAATATGTTATTCATTTATTTATTCTCAATCCTATCACAGTAATAAATACCTGTGGCTCTCCAGGAGCCTTTCCCAATGGCATCATGATGAGCAGTCTTCCTGGGTATGTTATTGGGACAGTGGTCAAGTTTACTTGTCACTCAGGTTATAAGTTAATTGGTGGTGCAAGTACCAGAACTTGTACTAAAGATGGGACTTGGACTGGAACAAAGAATCCAACCTGTAAAAGTCAGTAATCAGCCTTGCAATTCTTCCTATTGTTTTGTTTCTATTTTGACACATTGCAGTTGGTGGATGTGGTGGTGATGGTGTAATAATTTTTTTTGGTTGTTTTTGTTGTTGTTGTGCTGGTGTTTCTTTTAGTGTGTTAGATTTCTTGTTTTGAAATGTTACTGTTGCTGTCCTTGATGTTACTGCTGCTACTGTTGTTTATGCTACTGTTGCTGTGGTTGGTTTTTTTTTTTGCTGCTGCTGTTGTTTGCTGTAGCTTTTGCTACCAGTGCTGTTGTCGCTTGTAGCAGTTACTATTGTTGTTCCTGCTGCTGTTGTTGTTGCTTTTGTTAATTGTTGTTGTTGCTGCTGCTGTTGTTGCTGCTGCTGTTGTTGCTGCTGCTGTTGTTGTTGCTGCTGTTGTTGTTGCTGCTGCTGTTGTTGCTGCTGCTGTTGTTGTTGCTTTTGTTAATTGTTGTTGCTGCTGCTGCTGTTGCTGTTGTTGTTGATGCTGCTGCTGTTGTTGCTGCTGCTGTTGCTTTTTTCTCTTACTATTCCTACTGTTGTTTTTCATCACCAGTTTTGTTGTTTTATTAATGTCAATGTTTCTAATAAAAGATGTTTTGTTTTTGTCTTAACATAGAATTATTTTGTGAGGAGCCAGGAATAATTCTCAATGGCAATCATGATAACATGCACAGAAATGGACGCTATGCCTATGGCAGTTCAGTCACGTATTCATGTGACACTGAGCACTACCTGTTTGAGAATGCCACGGTAACCTGTCGAGCAACTGATGTAGGTACTACCTACTGGTCAGGCTCGACTCCAATGTGCTTGACTTTTCCTGGGTTTTACAAGGAATGTACCAGGCAGAAACGAAAGTTCAAAAATGTGCATGGATATCCACTTTGTTTACTTCCAGGTAAAAAACATCCCAGCTTATGTAATTACTCAATGGGCTTTCATTTATTATGGCATAGGGGGAACCAGCAAAATTGAGGGATACTTTGGGGAGGGGGGGTGTGTTATCAAGCTGCAGAGGTGTGAGACTGAAGTTATGGCTGAAGACGTCATGGGGGTGGAGTATGTAATTTTACTCTCCTTAGGGAGAGGGGTTATAAAATGTTTAGTAGCCATATCTCATAATTTTGCCGACACCCTCCCCACACACACACACATGCCATATTAAAATTTAATGAAAGCCCCCTCATGGTGTTTCTGCCATTCTTAAAAATGTTTTTCCATCACTTGTATAAGCCATAGGAGGGTTACTCTACCCATTCCCACAGCAGAAAACCTCTCACACAGGCAACCCACCTTAAAGAAAGCACTCAATCTGCCTTAGCTTACGTGCTAGCTTATGATCTATTCTAACAATGATTTGGTTTTCTTTTTGTAGACAATATTTCTAGCACATCTCTAGTAACCCTTCCAGTGATTACTCCTTATTGTTCTCTACTTAAATCCTGTGAGATTAACCATTTAATATCATACATAAGATATTAAGCAGCAGACAGTATTCCTGTAGGCTCTTACACTTATAATATAATGATAATAAGCACATATGAGACCTTCAAAAAACTTTTCTAATTTGATTGTAATGTTTTCCCATTTTCTCTTGGGAGTAATTCTTTGTTTGAGGTACATTGAATTTCTATCCATATTAATGTATCTTTCATAAACAAAGAAACAACATGCAAGGGAATGATTCTGGATCCAAATTGGGGTCTATCAATGGCTAGAATTATAGTACAATGACCTTACAACGACCTTATTATTATAACCCCTTTTTATTGTTCCTTTTAGCCACAGCAACCACACCCTTGAGTGCCGAAAGAAAAAGTGACAAGGAACTAGACACTCTGACCATAGTCACAGCTAGTGCAGGCTCCACTCTCGGAGCCTTGGTCATTTTGCTCAGTGTCATGGTGTTTGTGCGTCGTTTTCATCGCAATCGAAGGTTCAGGAATCACTCAATACGCAGTCAGTTCTACAGCGATGATGATCATGTGACATTAATTGCAACATACAGGGGAGATGTGCACTTTACCTTGCCTTCATATGATGAAGCTATGAGTCAGGTGCAGCGAGACCCCCCACCGTTTGAATCTGTTGTCCAATCCAATGGGACAGGACCTACGAATAATAATTCATCTGTGTTACCAGTCACTGATGGCTCTTCTAATCCTGAGAATGGGTCCAACAGAGACCAGTCCAGTGCACATGCTCAAAATGAGACATCAACTGACCAGCAAATTAATATTGTTAATAATCCAATGAATGAGGACTCTTCCAGAGGGACAGCTTTGTTTGGTCAGGCTAATAATCAGAGGGAACACCCTAGAAATCCACAAGAGAACTTTGTGAGGAATAGTGTTTCGTCAGAGGAGAGTCTGGATGGATTTGATCTGTCATCATCACGAGAAGTGTTGAATTTGAGCATCTCAGAGGATGAACAATCAATCAATGAATCACAACCTTTGATCACATCAAATACTTAGCCTTCAACTGTGGTGAGAGTTTTGTTCTGTAAATATGAGCTATGTTATTTTTCTGTTTATATCTCATGAAATAGTTGACTTCATATGTGCAGTCAATACTCATATCTGAAGAGCAGCTTTGGGATTTATGATTTTACAAAAACCTGAGCCATCTGACCACCACATGCACAAAAACCTGAGATTTACGACCCAGAGTTGTACGATGGCCTTTGATTTACAACCAGCATTTGCATGCAAAAAATTAATTCCAGCACAGAAAGCCTTTGGATTTCAACCATTACAGTACTTGAGAAATTTCTGCCACTTCTTTTTTTTCCCCAATCCATACATAACAAGTTTTGTCATCATATCATCCAAAATTCTGACACGTATAGGATATTATTACAACTGTTGATAAATATATGGTGTATTTTCCATTATATAGAGGATATTACATTGATGGACATACAAATTTTATCTTCAAAACAGTGTTGATGGATATCCCTCATGAGTGAGCACATTGAACAACATGAGAAGATAAAATTCATATTTCCAAGCTGCCATGTAATGTTCTGTTTATTTTCTAAATATCAATGAAATATCCAGGATCAAGGAAGAATTTGAAGGCAATTTGTGATTGGTTGATACAAGGGTAGTTATGGTAACAATGATATCTTCATGCTAAGGAAAAAATTATACCTTTACTGTGTACAAAGTCACTTTGAGAAACAGAAAAATCCTGATATTTCATTGAACAAGTGGTAATTTAATTTTGAAATTTTAAATTTAGCAAAGAACTTTTTTTTTTCATAGAGATAAATATTTTTTACAGTGTTTTGTAGAAAGATTGAATACTAGCATGGACCTAATGAAAAAAAAAAAAAGACATCCCAATGAAAAAAATATTTTTGCTAAATTTAAAATTTCAAAATTAAATTGACACTTGTTTTGGTATCTATATAATAAAAAAGAAATCTTTAATGTTCAAACATTTGGTTTGATGTCTTAAGATAATGTCTCATTTTCAAAACAATTAATACCAGTGGCCGCAGCTACATTAGTTCCACATTGTAAAAAGTAGAATAGATTTATAAATATTTACCATGCACACCACAGATAGCCCAGTAGAAAACATGTCAATCTGTGATGAGTTTTTGTGGGGGGGGGGGGGGAGGGAAGGGAGTAGGATTAATTAAAATACAATAGAATAACAGTTGGATTAAATAGTACCATTTTTGTAAAGGTAGTAAGAGTTATTTTATCACTCTAGTTATACCCTCTCCCCCATCGCACCACAAACACACCCCCCTAATCCGTAGTTATGGACGTGTGGTTCTGTAATGACCGGCACGATTTTCAGAGCTTCTGTCTGCTTTTAGCAGCGTCGGAGAACGGGCTACATAGGGCCGATTCTTGGTCTGAGGAAAAACTTAAGAGGTTCCATGAACAAAGAGTTCGTTATTTTAACATTTCAGAGCACATGGCATTCTCTTGAATATGATTTCTTTCTTCGCCCATAGCACCTTCGAAAATTCCAACGAGCAATGCTATTCTGAGCTTCTAAGTTGTGTTGTGTTACCGGGTCTATTTTCTCAGAAAATTCGCTAAAATAAAGCCAGGTTATCAGTTCACGATTTATCTTCCAGTTGCAATCATGAGAAGTGTACACTATAACCTCTACTATGAAGAAAAAAGTGTTAAAGAAAAATGTTCACTAAACTGTATTTCATTTTGTACCCGGAAGCTGTTTTTGGGTGAATAACGCGTGGTAAAAAGGGAGATTTATGATACCAAACTAACACTATTGACTGAGCCTATTTCAGGCATTAGATGCGTACCCAACTCGATGATTGACGTCATGATGAACTGATTTTTCGTCGATAGCTTTGTCGGTCCTATCCTCTTCAGCGCGTATAACCATATAAGGCACTGTGCTGATGAATGCGATCTATAACAAATAAGGTTAGACGTCGAACTTTTGCCGAGTCGAGTCTAATGCAAATTATGCAAATCTTTTGTTTCTGCCCCATTAACATCTCATTTACATTAGGATCGGCTCATGAGAAGTTCGACGTTTGAACTGGGCCTAAGCCTTCTCTATCATCTCAAGGCGAATCTTGGCAAGTCGACCTGGCGATTTTTGTTTATTATTATTAAATTCGGGATCACACTTCCAGACCCAGATCGCTGAAGCGTCGTATGGCTTTAAGCCTGGTTTTCACTTGTGTCGGAATCGGAATCGGAGTCATAAGTAGTTCATAAAAGTAAAAACCGATCGTCTTAAGCGGAAGCGGAATCGGAAGCAGAAGCCTCGATTAGATGTTTTTGCATTAGAGAGGGCCTGGAGAAACCATTGTGATTGGTTGTCTGCTTCTGCTTCTGATTCCGATTCCGATATTCTGGTTTTCATTCATCGTAAGGATCGGAGTCGGAATCGGAAGAAAATGGAAACCTTCCGATCCTTCCGATTCAGATGCGCTTATGACTCTGATTCCGACTCCGTTTTCTGGTTTTCACTTCGTCTTAAGCTGCTTATGACTCCGATTCCGACGCAGGTGAAGACCAGGCTTTACGGTTCAGTCAGTTTCAGCTGGAGATTTCGGCCCCAACTCCGCTTTCCCAGCTCTATGTGATCAGGAAACTCGGCCAGAAGTAGGACTTAAGGCCTTAAGGGAGAGGTTAATCGGCCCTTACATCATGTATGATTAACCCCTTGCTATAATCAGGGATAAACCCCGTGATGCGCGCATGTCTCCGGTGAATCTTGTATTCGTGCTAGGAACCCAGCTCCATGTGGGAGTCAAACCGAGTCGCTTAGCAGCTAGCAACCGGCGTAAAACTAGTCAAGGGGCACCCTTCCCTGCATCTGAGTGACACAGTGGTATAATGGGTTTCGCATGAAAAAGTAAAAACAATATTGAATTTGTGTGACCACACACTTTAGTCACGGAACCACTAATAAAACGAACTGGCAACTCGCTTAATTCTGCCTGAGCTGGCGCATCTTCCTCCTTTGTAGAATGCGTTTAGTATGATGTCATATCTTAGTTTATAAGCTTAGGATAAGGTACTAGAGCCTGATAAAAGTTTTAGGATCAGCCGCTGTCAGTAGTGTTCGGTAGGCCGCGCGGGATCGTGAGAAAGGAAATCAGGCGTCACATAAACTAGTCAAGTTGATGCACACAATTCATAGCTACCTTCTAGACGACCAGTCTAGATTAGTTTGTTTTAGAATCGATAGTGTCAATTAGCTGTTTTAGTCCGTCGAAACTGTTAAGTGCAGTATTTCTTATAAAAAATTTAAGTTATGAAATCAAAAGTGAAGCCCGAGGAACGTCCTTCGCAATTTTAGGATTTTCCATTTTCCACAGTTATTTTTATTTTCTAATGATAGAGGGAAAATGATTACGAAATTGAAATTTTACTTTTGAAAACATTGGTGAAGTACAGAAACGCCCTTCATGAACAAAAATAGCTTTAAATGATTAGTTATGTCAAATTAGAATTTGATTTTTCGAAGTAACTTAATCGGTTATTTATCAGCCACGAAGCTTAACCGTCAGGAAGCAATAATAAATCACTTAGCCTAATTAGCCAGAAATGGTATTAAAAATATTGATAAAGTGATTGAGATTAAATTTAAAAATCTTCAAATTTGATTACAAAAGCACTAATTGTGTCCCAAAAGTTGAGATGTCTTCATCTCTTAGGCAAGCTTTGTCTTATATAGAGGGGCGAAAATGCTAGAATAAACAAATCGAAGAAATATAAATTGGCTGACAGTCGGAAGGTTAATAACCCATGAAAAAGATTACGGTTATTCATTTGAAGTTTTGAGAGGGGGGATAAGGTCAAATACCAGAGGTAAAGTGTGCGGGCAATATTTTCAGTATCGTTCAAACGGAACCCAGAATGAACCAATCAGATGAGGAAGGAGCGTCCATGACGTCATGGATCACGAGACTGAGGCTGGAAAGTCCGCCATATTGGGTCAGTCTTTCCTTTATTTGGTAAGCGAAGGAACGACTAAAAAAGGCAAGTCCTTCATCGTGTAGTGACTCCATAAAAGGCAATCGTACTATACACAGCAACCATGCAAGCTGAGGAGACTCCAAACTCCACGGACGCGCTAGAAAATCTGCAGTATTCAAGCCAGTCTCAGGTTGTTCTTGACGGATCGAATCTTTCTGAACAGAACCAGACGTTCACACAAGAAGGCATGGGAGAACTCAAACGACCGCTCGAGAACGACGACGACGATGATGATGATTCCACAGGCCAGCCTCCTGAACCTAAACCCGCTAAAAAAACCCGGGGGAGGGTGAAAATAGACATGAAGTTCATCACCAACAAACTGAGGCGGTATACGACTTTTAGTAAAAGAAAGACCGGCATTATGAAAAAGGTGAATGAAATGAACATACTCGATCGTCTTGTCTGTCAATTTCTCTAATTTTTTTTCCCTTCCCTTTAAATAAATTAAATCTATTTTTTACTGTAGTTGTAAACTTTGAAAACTTTTCCCTGTAGGCCTATGAGCTCAGTACTTTGACAGGAACACAAGTTATGCTGCTCGTAGCTTCAGAGACCGGCCACGTTTATACCTTCGCCACTAGAAAACTCCAGCCCATGATTACGTCCGATAGTGGAAAAGCTTTGATCCAAACTTGTCTTAACTCTCCTGATCCACCAGTATCTCAGATCCCCAACCCTGATCAGAGAATGTCAGCTACAGGATACGAAGAGACGGATCTAACTTACACAGTTAGTGAGACTGACACAGAAAAGGTACAGTAAGTTAAATTACGTGAATATCTTACTAATAAACTCGAAATATGTCGTCTATATTTCTAAAATTCCAAGACCTCTATTTTTAGACATTAAACTCTGTCAGTTCTTATTTAATTATATGCTTTCAAGATTTATTTAGCTATAAAAACTAGCCGAAATAAGAGGAGGAAATAGGACCTACATTGTGAGACTTGAGAACATCGAACTGAAATCGTCCTTTCTTCACAATTCATCAAACCATCGCAAAGGCATCTGGTTCAAATACTTGTCATTCTAACAAAATATCGAAAGTTTTTTCTCCGTTCTGGTTCGCAATTGAACGATAGAGACAGAATTTTACGACTTTTCTTTTTCTGGGGACTTTTCGAATTTCAAATTACGTGTATTTTCAGCATTCCATCCAAATAAGGCGGCCTTGACTATTTTTGGGACTCAAGTTTTCTTCCAATTTTGGAAATATTAATGTGGTAAAGGCAAACAATGGCAGACACTCCTTCAGTACAGGAAATATTTCACTCCTTTTAATCAAATTCTGTAGTTTTTATTCCTCATTATTTCGTCTATAGGAAACCAAGTTATTATCAAAGGAAACGAATATCTCTGAAAGAATGTGATTTTTGTTTATTTAGACGTACAAAAGAATCGTCTTACCATAAAATTTTTCCGTTTCGATCACATCTGCTTTCCCTTATGTCTTGTTTATTTAGTGCTGTATCATTTTGTGTTGTGAAGATGCTAAATTATCAGAATTAAACTACAAACACTTATGCCTTTAGTAGAAAAAACAGAAGAGCTAGTTAGAATTTCCATTGATGATACATTGCCCTCATCAAATTAAACAGTAAACTGATATGGTACAAGAAGTTTCATCTCAACTTTTCATTATTGGTTCACTTCATCAATCCTTGACTATTTTACAATTAAATTCTAAATTTTATGCTGTTTCCATTGTAGTTGTTATTGATAGCATTTTCCAAAGGCATTTAGATTTTCTCTGTATGGATAATTAAGGGTGTAATGATGCATGCCACCTTTGGGCTGGGCTCAGTTCAACTCTAAAACACCACCATACTTCAAAGTATTCTTCAAAGGCAATCATTTTGCTCTTCTAAACCTGCCTATTATATTCATATATTTTCAGAAATCGTACTAAATGAACAAAGAAACATTACACAAGAGAATAGGAATAGTTTGAAATGATGTTAACATCAATTATGAATTTTGATCCCTGTCTCATGTTTTTTCCTTTTCAAATAATTAACAAACTTTATTTCAATTCAGTCTGTGACTTAGCCACAGGGTTCTAATATTCAAAGACTAATAGACGTTGACTCAATGATTTTAAAACCCTTTGTACTATAGGATAGAGGTGGTATCTTCACGGCACAGCAGATGGAGGGAGGACATCAACTGGGCTTGACAAATAACTCAATGACAGGCATCACAGCAATGTCTGCCTCTGGTCACTCTTTCCCCATCACAACATACATCCCGCAACAAGTAACGAGCAAGTCATCTTCAAATGCATCATCATACTCTGTGCAAGCAATGCCTGGTGGGGCATTTACAACTATTTTTACCCCTGGGTCAAATATTGGTGGTGCATCTGTTCAGTTACCACAGTCGATAGGGCAGGGAACACACCAACAACATAGCGTACAGGTGAGCTTAAAAATTATGAACATGAAGGTATACAACCCCAACCCTAATGACAGGAAAATGCCCTTCAGGACTCAGTTATCTGGCCTTTCAAGTACTATGGCACCCTCCCCCAGAAAATATCCTGGAGCTACCCCTGGCAACTAATATAGAGTCTAAAAATGGCCGAGTCCTTTTGATTGTTAATATATACGCAAAGATCAGCGAGTCTTCATGGGTAAATGTTAGACGATCGAAACATACTCTAAATTTAGTTAAGAATTGTATTAAAGGACGTTGCCCCCAGTTTTTTAAA
>JAAAQI020133796.1:0-29042 GCA_011800005.2 Stichodactyla mertensii | reverse complement strand
GGTGTAGACACTGAGGGTGGTCAGTGTACAATCATGAGAGGTGGTTAGTAATGAGGTGTAGACACTGAGGATGGTCACCACCAGAGTTTCTTTACGTCCTCAGTGGTTCTTTTACGTCCCTTCGATGCAGGTTAAGGAAGTGTGGAGAGAGACGGGAGTGGTCATACGAGCCACTTGAAAGTCTAACCCTTTGTATATGTAATTACAAAGGCAGCACTTTCTCCTCAGTTATTTTAAGACCCTGAGTATTGGTCCGGCCGGGGCTTTAATCCACGACCACCTGCACAATGACCGATGCTCACCCAACTGAGCAAAACATCTTTCGATTTCACATACATTTTGCAGAATCGTAATTATACGATGCATTTTACTTACCGATACATCTTCCTGTGGTAACATCGTGTCTCAGTCCTGTAGAACAAGTGCACTTGAAGCTACCAATTGTGTTAAGACATCGACCTTCACTACAGGCATTCGGAAGCTCTTGACATTCGTCAACATCTGTAAAACAATGCAACTACTTATAAGTCAATTTTAAACCATACTTTTGATACTAAGTCAGGGGCGGATCCAGGGAGAGATCAAGAGCGCTGTAGTCCCCCCACCCCTTCCCTCAGCCATATATATAGATTCATTTGATTAAAGTAATGGGTTTACAGTACAACGAGCCGCTAGTTTCCGGTAAAGCCCCCGCCCGCCCGCCGCCCCCCCTTATATTTTTGGCTGGATCCGCCCCTGGACGTCTCATTAGGTCCTTTCGTTCGACCACCAGCATGGCCGCCATTTCTTTTGTCTTTTGATTCTCTTGGGAATGGTTGAAAACCATCAATAAAGCATGCGAAGAGTGTGCCATTTACCCCCTCTTTCCATCAGTGCTCCGTTTTACGGATATTGTAGCTATAAGGAACGGAAAGAAGTCGAAACAAGGACGACGCGAGGTCAATGGAAATCGAACTCGGACCTCTTGCATAGACGATAGCGCACTAACTAACTAAGCTATCCTTGCTCTTAGGTAATAATTGAAATGGTGACCCTGGACTGAGATATAGGTGAAAAAAGTGACTGCATGGATATCCTGAGTAATCACAGTCAGGTACAAGACTCGGAAATTGCTAGACATGCATACAGATAGTAGCACGCCAAATAACTTACCAACAATAACAGTGGTGTTAGGATTTGGTACAAATCCCGGTCCGCCTGGACAAATCCGTTTATGTTCCGCTGAAACAAAAAAGAAATAATACAATTTAATTCAAATTTAACCTTCTTTTTGAATGAAGTTTTTAAGCACATATCATCTTCAGTTGGTAAGTTCTCTACCTGTTCCTGGTCGAGGACAGAATTCACAGCTATTCCATGCCTTGCCTACGGTACAGCAGCAAATACCACGATAAACAGCTTGGAGAGGATTCAGACAAGTCGCGTTCCCTCTTGTTTGCAGGTAACAAGTGCCTTTACGCATGTCTGGAAAAGATTCGTTCAGCTTGGTGAGTTTATCTTGGGGGGACGAGACAATTCCATGAAGATGCTTGCCTTTTGACTTTCATGAAATTTAATTAACTGAAGACGTTCTGAGTTAGTAAATGGGGATGGAATCACTTGCTTTGCTTACTTTTCCCCCTTTCAGTGACTTATCTGTTGACTTATCTGTGTTTCTGATACGAGTCTGCTATTTCCTGAATATATAGTTTTCTGGATATAATATCATATGGGGATTTTGTTCAATTTGCCTTACCGATACACCCTGTGCCATCCCGATTGATGACAAAATCTTCATCACAGACGCACGTGTAGGTGCCCATCTTGTTCACGCAGCGGCCATTCGGACACATTCCAGTTAGTGAGCACTCATCGATATCTAAAATCAAATCAAAAGGCTTATATTTGCAACGAAACTCGGTGGAAGCCGATGGAAGCTGTGCAAACAAGGTTTTAAAGATACTATTTCTCCCTAAAGAGGTAAAGAAACCTTTTTGATTAGAAATGTACGGCGCTGACTTGCATTATGTACACGGTACGGTATGCAGTAGCACTGAAATGGCCTCCTATAAGAATGGTCATCATGCGTACTGGCTTACAGTTCGCACGTGGTACGGTATGAAGTAACACTGAACGTAGTTACAGTTACGACAAAATATGGTACCGCCTGTAGAATGGCTACAAATTTGCTGTATCATTTCTCGCTCATTCACTACTTTCACATCCCCATAATGCTTTGCATTTTGGGGGGCAACTGGAAAGAAAATTATTTAAAAATTCAAGATTTTTCATACAGATGTTGAGTATATTTGCTATTATCATTAAAAAATCGAGTATCAGTTTAATCATAGTTAATGCCACACGAACAGGAGGATCAAAAGTTTGGTGTTACAGACAATGTATGGACTTACGAAAAGATGTCTTGACATTTAATCATAAACCTGTTCCAATTTCTTTCTTTCTGGTTTTTGGTAATTCTGATAAACCTGTAAGTGTTTTTAGCTGTTTTTTTCTTTAATTCTATATAATCTTTATGGTAATACTAACGATTTTATCTCGTTCTGCCCCCCAAAAGCGCAAAGCATTATGGGGATGTGAAAGTGGTGAATACGGAATTGAGCCAGCGCTCAAACTCGGGTCCCGAAGTACCACAGGGAGCCCATGTAAATAACTATAAACGATTTCCTGGCAATGAATTTTCTAACTCTCTAAAGACATAAAAGTTTCTTACTAACCTGTACAATTGCTGCCCAGTCTAGTGAGTTGGAAGCCCGGATCACAAATACACCGGAACATTCCTGGGAGATTTTCGCAACGACCATGTGTACAAAGCTCTGGAAATTCCTTGCATTCATTGATATCTGGAGAAGAAACGAAACGCTGTCAACGTATAGTTTAGCGACGATTGTGTTGAGCGGATTTTCTGCCTTCCTCAAGTTTATGATTCAGTGGAATTAACCTGCTCTTGAAACGTTTGAAAAGTGTTTTTTGACATCAGTGCTGGAAGTTAATTTTGCAGCATTTTACTTCAAGAAAAAAAGCAAAAATAAAGCAAAGAAAAAAAAAGAAAAGAAAAGAAAAAAGAAAGAAAGAAAGAAAGAAAAAAAGAAAAAAAGAAAGAAAGATCGATGACCACCCATCCAGGTTTCTAACCTCCTTTTTCTTTTCTTTTTATATTTTCTTTTTTCTTTCGTGTGTGCGGGCGGCCATTTTCACTACTGTAAAAAGTTTTAACACTATTTCCTTAATCCACGTTCTGCTAATACCAACTAGTTTTAATCTTCTGTCATGGTTTTACCTTGGCAGCTCATTTTGTCCGGTGATGGTAGGTATCCTATCTCACAGTCACACATGAAGGATCCCGGTTTGTTGACGCATTGGCCATGCTCACAAAGTTCTGGCTGGCTGAGGCATTCATTGATATCTGTCGAGGTAAAACGATTAGAGCCATTTACGTTGAGCGGACAAAAAAAAAAAAAAAAAAAAAAAAAGGTAGTCCAGGATTCCAAGCCCACCTTCGTACCTTTGGTAAATCCTCTGATACCGGGCCATTGAACCTCCCCGATGCACCGTTTCATTTCTTATCATCCTAGTCATATCAGTATACGGTAGTTCAGTGTCCCATACTCACCGTTACATTCGGTACCATCCCCGGTATACCCGTTTTCACAGACGCACTGGTAAGATCCCGGGGTGTTAACACATGTTCCGTGAATGCTACATTTCGAAGTTCCATCGGTACATTCATCGATATCTGAGGACAGACAAGAGTAACAGAAGAATTACAATTCTTTCTGATTTTCGTTTTTCGTTATTTTGGTGATCGTGATCACTAACAATGTACACAGAAACGAGGCTTCAGGGAAACAACAGAAAAGTTACGATTACTTTCTTACGTCCCATAAAGCAGTTAGCTTTGGCTCATTTACATCAATTTTGAAGGTACTTTGCATGAACGCAATCGTTTTTTATTTCTCATAGGACAATTCCACGTGCAGCGAAGGATAACAAGCTATCCTGTTTAATCAAAATGCTCCTTAAATTCGAGAATAAGAACAACATTTTTGGTTCGAGCACACAACCTGGACATCGGAATCGAATTGAGCGCTATTATCATCGTGTGTTGTATTAGTTTTCAGTTTTCAGTAGGGTAGAGCTCTTCGGAGAGCTCTTTGTTAGTTTATGAGATTCATACCTGTACAAGTGATTCCATCCCCGATAAATCCAGGTTTGCATTCACAGCGGAATGAGCCCACCTCGTTTGAACAGTAAGCATTCTCATGACACTGGGACTGATTCCTCTTGCATTCGTCAATATCTAAAAACAACGAAGGCGAAAAAAGTAAGAATAAACACAGCAATAATCAAAAGAACCAGGGATAAGAGAGTAGAGAAAATTTCCAAAATATTCTTCAACGACAAAAGTGTATCCTAAAAGCTTTGAGAAGGAATCGTCGGTAATTAATCTTCAGAATTCTGGTTGTGAAAATTCATGCTCAAAGTCCCTTTTAAAACGAACTCTGGATTCGAGAAATCTTTATTTGTATAAAATTTCATCATATTGGGCGACTAGTCAATCTTTTTCGAATTCAATCACGTCCTCTTTTCTTCTCGTAAGTGGGAAAAAACCTTCATATACTCACCAACACATGCTGTTGTTCCTTTGGCTATTTCATACCCTTTGCCGCAGAGGCATTTGAACGAACCAGGAGTATTTCTACACACACCGTTTGTACAGAGTCTGGGATCTTCTTGGCACTCATCCACATCTGGAAAGAAAAAGGGTGTAACATGTCTTCATACCACACCGCGCCATATCTGCGCTGCATTGTTAAGATGTGAGATCCCTATAGTATGGAGCCGCGCTAACGAGACAGGCTCGGATACACGATGCGACGTTCCCTGCGACGTTTCTTGCAACGGGGAAATCGTAAGAATAAAAATCGTTTCTACTTCTGCAACGTCGTCGGCGACCTCGCGCGTAACAGTTGTACTTGGCACGCGGTGCGATTTTCCGGCTGCAAGCAACGTTGCAGGAAACGTCGCATCGTGTGTCCGAGTCTGTAGCCTTCCTTTGCTAAAAGCCTTTTGATTTGACCTCTTTTTTAGAAGTGCGCATTATTATAAGCAAACGACGCACTGAATAGCGCGTAATGTTTTCTATCCCTTTTTGCGGGGTTCGATGTTCTTGCCTGCTAAAATACTGATTTTTTTTTTCCCTTTCCAGCTTACCAATACAAGATCGTCTATCAACTGATGCTGAGTATCCTGGATTACAGGTACAGTAATAACCGCCCACTATATTCGTACACCGGTTTCCTTTGCCACAAATATCTGGATTCTCTTTGCACTCGTTAAGATCTGAAATTGAAATTGAAAATAATGTCAAGAATGACGTCAAGTCGAGCGTAGATTTCAGGCTGAGGTTGCTAGTAAGCGCGTATCGAGTCCTAGGCATTCTAAATTTCAAACTGCGAAGTCTTCTGGTATCGACTCAATTATACATAGGGGAGGAGACGAAAGTCTGAGGTGCGCAACCTTCACGCATTAACTGAGCGCAATGTGTTAATGAGAAGAACTTTGCCGAAAAAATAAAACGCCCGCGTTAAGCATCCGTTATGCGTCACGCACCACTGAATTAGGCCTCTTGAACCTACAATCCACGCGCAAGTTTTTCTGTCCTTTAAAAACAAACCTCCAAACTCCTTCACAAATTCCACTGGAAGTCTGGAAGTCGATTGTCAGGAATCTTATTCAAGAAAAAACATACCTCCACAAGTTCTACCATCGGGCTGCAGAGTGAAACCAGCGTTACAAGCACACGTGTAACTACCAACGGTATTGTTGCAGACTTCAGCGCATCCGCCGTTCTCGACCACACACTCGTCTATGTCTAAAATAAAATGCAAAAATAATTTTGTTAGATTGAGCTTCAAAAATAAACTCTCCGACCACCCCCCTCCCCCCCTTCAATTCCACGTCTGGCATCACAGAACTAGTAGTGTGAGGCTACCTGTGGTGGAACTGAGAGCCTGGCCTTCAAGCATAGGCCAGGTTACTTACCAAAATGACGTTCGATGAAAACTCAACCTCAACAAAAGTCTTCAAGTTCTCAAGCGAATTGTTTATTATTTACCCTGATACAGCAAAAATTAGCAACGAGAGATGCAACTCGCTATTTTTATTTCATCTTATCAAGGAACTGTTTGCATTCAATACAACATTTTGTAATCTTACCAATGCAGTCCTTCATGTTAGCTGTCGACTCAAATCCACGGTTGCAAATGCACTGATATCCACCGTTAAAGTTCTCGCATCGTCCGTGAATACACACATTTGGATCAGAGCACTCATTCTTATCTAGAGGTAAGATGAATATGGATTAAATTTAGATTCACAGTAATTATATAAAATGAATTTTACATTGAAAAGGCGGGCATTCTTTGTCCCTAATTTGTTTTAGCAATCCTCAACAGCTTTTGACCATGATATTAAAACAGCAACCTATTTACTTAAGAATTGTTCAATATTTTTTAAAATGATTTCGTGACGTTAGCTTGTTCTTGAACAGTTTGTTTAGGACTGAATTGGTTTGTGAAGTGTGGTCTCTTGGAAAAACATTCATTTCTTGCGAGTTTCTAATTCTTTTGAAATAAATAAGAAATGTTGGATAATGGTAGATCAGAAAGCATGGGAGTTTTCTCTCTATGGATTTTCTGGATAGATACCAGTAAGAATCTAGTAAATCTATTAAGCTTTCGTTGTTATGGAACAACGTGGCTCATTCACAGCAGAGCTGGGCTCCAATCTAAGGTGAAGCCACAGATCGAATGGAAATTTGGAAGTTGATTTTTGCGGTGGGAGGAAAACCGGAGAACCCGGAGAAAAACCCTCGAAGCACAGGAGAGAACCAACAAACAACTCTACTCACATGAGATAGCAGGTCCAGGAATCGAACCCGATACCCAGCGGGGAGAGGCAGCGCATTAACAGCGCATAACACACATGCTTCCCTTTAAATGTTCTCTCGTACCTTCACAGCTGACACCATCTTTCATGAGCTCCATTCCATCTGGACAGACACACTTGTAACTACCAATAGTGTTGACACACTTTCCGTCTGAACAGGGACTCTGCTCACACTCGTTAATATCTGAACAAATATAAATGTGTAATAATAATTATTACTTAGAGATACAGAGGTTTGCTACCTTTGCACCATGTGACTAACCACGTGATTCAGTCTTTTCAGACCATCAAAGACTAAATTTCTAGTAACATTGATAAAGACCTTGTCGCATGTCAGCGTTGGCCTGCGTGACCAACCACGTGATTCAGCTAATCAAAGTCTAGATCTAGTTTCTTATCGATAAAGATCTCCTTAAGTGCCAACTTTATCCCACGTGACTAACCATGTGATTTAGTCTCTTCAACCAATCAAAGACTAGATCTAGAATCTTAACGATAAAGACCTCGTCGCAGGCCAGATTTGTCCCACGTGATTTCTTTCAGCCAATCAAAGCCTAGGTTCTTACCTATGCAGACTTCCATCATCATTGGGGCGTTTCGGAATCCCCGGTAGCAGTCGCATCGGAATGCCCCGGGAGTGTTGGTACAGGTGCCGTTACCACAGAGACCAGCAGAGATAACGCATTCGTCAATATCTAAAAACAATGGACATGAGTTTTAGAAATCCTCTCACAAGAGACAAATCTACTGTACACATGTTGTTGTACTCATGCATAAAAATTAATGCCCTGGCTACAAATGTTGTCGTTGAGTGTTTTGTTAGTAAAATTGTTAGTTTTTTACCTTCGCACATTCGACCATCTGCTGTGAGGCCATACCCTTGATTACACTCACACTGGAATGTCCCTTGCTTGTTGACGCACCTGCCATTAAGACACAACTCTTCCATAACGCTGCACTCATTAATGTCTGAAAAACAGAGGATTCAAAATATGCCTTAGTATCTGAAGTCTATAACTATTCATATCACCAACTTGGATCTCAACCCCCAGTTTATTTTCGTAACGCCTGTGATCACTGCAGGACCGGATCCAGGATTTAATGAGCGGGTGCACCATTTATAATAAGGACGTTCACAAACTCAAACACCAAAAACGCAGTAAGTACACATCGAGTTACTCTCCATAAACAGATCATCAGCTCATCTGGGAGGTGGGATGGGGGGAGAAGAGCGCACCCCCCTCCCTCCCCCCTCCAGATTCGTCCCAGTGCATTGTTTCGTCTCCTTACCTGTGATCCTGGGTCCAATAAGCTTGAATCCAGGTTTGTCAGTACCACAAAGTCGTTTGAATTCATCTAATTAAAGAAAAGAATCGTATTTCACATCATCTTTTCCCTATTAAGTTAACTCAGAAAAATGGTTGGTCGAAGGGATATGAGCGGTTGATACGTAAGGGTACAAGCGGTCGGTGGACTTTTGAAATCAAAAATATCAAAAGTACAAATTAATTAGGAATCGAAAATTCGCGTGCTAAATTTAATTCAAAATTCATCATACCAGTGTTCTGCAGAGGACACTCTTGACACGGGTTACCCCATCCAGCAGCCTTTACTGATGAGCAACAGCAATCGTCCTTCCTATATACTCCACGGAATGGCTTCCCACAGCCAGCGCTTGTCACCGACATGTAGCAAGTGTCCTTACGAAGGTCTGCAGTGAAAATGGAAATATTTATGTATCAGCTTCTGGATAAACGCTGCTGTCAAAGAATTTTCTTTTTTTCTTTATTCCTCTTTCTTCCTTTTCGTTTATCTCCCCTCAGTCTCTCCTTCGCCTTCATTTGCCTTCATTTGCCTACATTTACTTCTTTTATCGAGGCTTTCGGCCTGCGTTATTATTTGAGTCGCTTTTCAAGTTGATTAATTCCTTACAGTGGTTAGTACTCACCAATACAAATATTCCTGGCGCGGTCTAGGGTCAATCCGGGTGAACATTCGCATCTGTAACTACCGGGTGTATTCCTGCATATGCCGTTGCGACACAATCCCGGGTATACCGTACATTCATCGATATCTGGTTACAAAAGAGAGAAATTATTATAGGTTGACTCAGGTAGAAGAATGTGTGAATCAATATATATTATATATATATATTTCTCTTAGAAAGGTTACCTGTACATCTGGGTTCGTTCTGGACTGCATAGCCGGGATCACACTTTTGTTCTTGAAAGAGAAAAAGCATAAAATACATGAAAATGCATTTAATAATCTATGAATAATGTGTCTAAGGCTTTGTTTCCAGCCACACGTCATATTGTTCTTTTCACATTCTAACATTCCGTCCTTCCTCCCTTCCTCCCATTCATTCTTCCCTCCATCCTTCCCTCCTTCCTTCTTTTCCTCCTTCCTTCTTTCTTTCCTTTCCTCCTTCCCTCCTTCCTTCCTTCCTTCCTTCCTTCCTTCCCTCCCTCCTTGCTTGCTTCCTTGCTTGCTTGCTTGCTTGCTTCCTTCCTTCCTTCCTTCCCTTCCTTTATCTCCTCTATTGATGCACCTCTCTAGCCAACACAATCCACCTATTTTGTATTATTTCATAATCTAATTAAAAAAACTAGCAAAATATCTTACTGAGAACTGGACACTTCTCGCAGGGGCTTCCCCAGCCTTTACCAAGAGACTGACAACAGACCTCTCTAGTCACAGCACCATTCACAGCTTCCTCGCAGAACGTATTCACAATCCTTGTCCAGCACTGTGCAGTTCGACGATCTGAATGAATAATCAAAAACCGGCTCCAGTAACCAAAAATATCTTTTAGTTTTAAGGACGGCAGCGTTACCAAAACCTAACAGCAAATGGGTCACACTTGTCAGTAATATTATGTTACCTTGACAGATACGCTTAGTTGGATCCAGGGTTAGTCCACGTGGGCATTCACACACGAAGCTTCCTCTTGAGTTGATGCATGTCCCATAGACGCACTGGTCTTTGACGGCGCATTCATCGATATCTGGCGAGAAAAGAGCGCGCAAAATCTTAGAAAAATTATCCATAGAGAAGAGACATATTTAAAGATAGATAAAACAACATTGTAACATGAAGTTTGTCAGGAAAACAAATTAATTATGAAGGCAATTGTTATTTAAATCTTTAGAAATCGGGCGTTTACAATAATACACGAAAAACACCAAAACTGTTTGAGAGAGGAGACTTATTCCAATTTTCTGACGTCGTTTGATATGCGAAACAAATTCTTACCTTCACACATCTGTGATGCCCGATTGAAAGTGAATCCTTCAGGACATTCACACTGGAAGGTACCAGGAAGATTCTTGCATTTGCCTCCTTTACAAAGCTGGGGATTTTCCAGGCACTCGTCAATATCTAGAATACAACAGAATATTTAACTGACATGCTAAAATGTATACGACACAATAGTTCTCTTACCGATGCAAAGTTTTCGAGTCGAATCACTTCGATATCCGGTCTTGCAGTCACAGACAAAGTCCCCCATGGTGTTGCGACACACTCCATTTTCACAGATTCCAATCTTCATTCCAGCGTTGTTTTCACATTCATCGATATCTGTTCAGAAGGAAAAAGAAGACCACAGTTTCAGAGATTCCTAAACTAAGAAGAATTCATTCAAAGAATCAGAGATTTCGTAGGCATTGATACGTCCGATGCTCTTTTATGTTTTCAGACTCATAATTTGTCATTTGATTTTCACCCAAAGAACTGAGAATTGTACATCTTTTTTTCGTCTTTTCACACGATTTTTGCACAATTTTGGTACGATTACTTTTGCCTTTTTTAACACAGGATAAGTGGATGTGGTTACCTAATCGAGTAATAGCATATATTTGCGGTCATTGTTTCAAGTCCAGTTCAGTCTTACCTGTGCCATCACATGCCATTCCTTGTCCTTTGCAGCAAATACGTTTATATTCGGCTGAAAAAACCCAAACACTTATCTTAACTCTATTGGGTGTTATTATACTAACTTCCCTAGCAAAAGAAGATACACTTGAGAAGATACACGTTAATATGAATGAGCTTCAAACAAAGAATCGTAATGTCAAGGGATTTGAAACAGGAAAACGTTACGCCCAAGTGGATTTGGTCTATTACCTGTCCGTTTCCGAGGACATGCAGTACATGGCGTGTTCCATCCTCGTTGACCTCCGTTCTCCATACCACAGCAGCACTGAGACACTGTCAATAGCCTTAGCAATGGTTCTGAACACTGGCCGTTCATGATCTTCGAGAAACACTGAGCCCTACGTATATCTGAAAGCAAGAAAAACTGTTTAACAGATATAGAAATGACTTGCTTGACTTACTCAGTCCATCGATAGGCTTACTATATTGCTAGGTAATTGCACGCGCGCGCTCTCATTGGCCAATTTGCAGTCCATAACGTACGGTACGGCCCACCAACCTTTTTTTTTTGTGTGCTCACCTTGGCAAATAATAGAACATCTTATTAACCTCGCTTGCTACGCGCTTGGGCTAAGGCAGTGGAAAAACTCGGTCCATAACTTACGGTTGTATTTTATTTTTTTTCTTACCTACACAGCGATGTCCATCCGTACTGACAGCGTAACCAGCATCACAAACGCAACGGTAGTTTCCAGGTGAGTTGACGCACCTCCCATTCACACATACATTTCTTACTGATGTACATTCGTTGATATCTACAATACATTACACATTATACATTATATATAACTAAAGGAACCTTTGCTGTGAACTTGTTTAGTTTATGCACCAGTCAATGAGCTCCCCCAACCCGGGCACGATCGGGGAATGCGGGAGTATGAACCAATCCTCCCCTCTCCCGCGTGGCCTTACATTCGAACACCCGACTTCACCCGGTCACCCCGGGTGAATAACACCCGACTTCACCCGGGCATATACAAATTTTTGATGGCTGCCGCGACTTAAGTCCATACAACGACAGCTTGAATTCCGAATGAAATTCGCAATCGGTTGTGACGGTCAAGAAGTCGATACAAAGAGTTTTAAGATTACGCAATCTGTCAGAAAGTGCGCACAACCGACGACAGTCTATTTTAGAATTTTCTAAAGTTCGCGTTTCTTTTCTGACCTTCGCATCTGTTTTCTTCAGAAGTAGACGCAAATCCATTGTTACAAACGCATCGGTAACTTCCTGGGATGTTCTCACAGACGCCATTACGACACATCTGGCCTTGACTCTTGCACTCGTTGGTATCTGAAAAAAATAAAACAGTGTAAAGAATTTTGTTCGGAGGTTTTGTTCTGAACGGGTCTACATGGGGACAGAGAGTGCCCTAACCCTCCCCTCCCCCCTCATAAAGCGGAACTGAGCCCTGAATCTATCATTGGGTTCTCTCATGATAAATGAATGCAATAAACTTATAAATAAATAGTAAGGCAAAAAAAGGATTGTGCATCTTGAGACCACGGAATCCGCAATAGACCAAATCCACTTGGGCGTATTTGTTTTCCCATTTCAGATCACGTGTCATTCCCTTGGGTATTGTTTCTTTGTTTCTCGGTAGCGCTTGAGAAGATACGTTAATATGGATGAGCCTCAAACAAAGAATCGTTTTCTCAAGGGACTTGAAATGGGAAAGCACTACGCTCAAGTGGATTTGGTCTATTCAAAACAAAGGTAGAGATCGTCGTTCTAATTCTACACAACTGGGCGCAGCTTAGTGCCCTGCGTCACTGTTCAGTTGCCATTTATTTTGAGCGGTGATGCTGTACACGGAATATTGCGCACATTATTGATTTTTATAGCTGTTAACTCACCAACACAGTTGCGATTGTCTTCACTCAATTCGTATCCGGTGTTACAGATGCAACGGAACGCTCCATTAATATTTTGACATCTTCCATTTCGGCAAACATCTGGTTTTAGACACTCATTCATATCTAAGAAAAATAAAAAGAAAGAAAGAAAGAAAGAAAGAAATTTAAAAAAATACCCGAAAAAAAAAAAAATTGTGATTACGATTTTCGTCAGCCTTCTCGCCCATGGCACGTGATTCTGAAACTCTTCCTGTTTTTCCAGCATACCACTTTTTGATAAAACAGCATAGAACATGGAAAAGCGTTTTTATAAGACTTAAGTATAAAAGGGAAAACATAACGCCAAGCTTAGAAAGTTTTTTTTTCGTCTATTCCTAACTTATTATAGTTGAACACTTCACTAACCATCGCAACGAGTTTTGTCCAACGAGAGCGTAAAACCAGGTTGACAAATACACCTGAAACTTCCAATCGTATTCTCGCAACGTCCGTTTGCGCAGACGTTTCGCTCAATACATTCATTCACATCTGAAAACATAAAAATACAATATCTATGCGATAGTTAATTACTACCACTACCAGAATGCTTTGAGTGGCTTCTATTGTCAAGAAATTTTACCAATTGTGTCTTTATTCCCAGGAGAGTAGAAAAATCTGAACCAAGCATTTTGACAAAGCATTCTGGTCTTGGTAGTAAAATGACCATGATAACGTCCTATTAAGAACGATGCGATCAAATCCATACTTTGCTACAATGATTATAGATAAATATACTACAATCTAAAGTTTTGATTTTAGGACAAGTAAGAAAAAGAACATGTTTCGTTGATGTTGTTAGCGTATCATGAACGAACGAATATTTTGGTGTTTTGAAAGAGAAATAAAAAAAACCGACATCCTGAACTTATTTAATCGGGATAAAATGTTTCCAGAAATCGCAACAAAACAATCACATTCCATTGAGGTGCCCAAATTGAGCCTGCCGTGCTTTTATCAGCGTACCTACACAGCCTTGTCCTCCTGGTAGAAACTTGTATCCTTTATTGCAAGTGCATCTGTATGAGCCTTCAGTATTCTGACACACAGCGTTACTTGGACAGAGGGAAGCATTCTCAGCACACTCGTTCCTGTCTGTCAAGCAGGATAACCACAGTGTAAGATATAGAGCGGTTTTTGTACGAGTGGGAAACGTACTGTAGTGGCCTATAGCACGTATACGGTACGGTATGCAGTAACACCAAAATGACTTTCATTGTTTTCAAGTGAATCATCCAATCACAACGCGTAGTTACGGTTACGGTAAAGCTACGGTACGGCTATGGATTTGCCGTAGTGTTTCCCACTCATAAAATTCGTTCTAAATCAAAGTTTGGAGAAACAGATTGTGGGAAGATCAAGCAACCCCAACAGACATTGAAAAGCTGTTAGATCTTAAAACCATTAATTAAATCCAACACTCCGGTTCTTTTAAAAAAGTATCCGAGGAGAAGGTGCGGTCTTTGTAATTACATCTACAAATGCTCGGGAACCCTGGCAATTGCTGGTTTTCACGTGACGTCACAGCGGCCATGTTGGTTAAACTTTACAAAAGATTTTTAATGAATTCTCTTGTTATATCAACCAACGCGGCAGCCGTGTCTTTTGTTATCTTATTCTCTTATAGGGAATGATTGCAAACCACCTATTGAGCTGCAAGAGCTGTACTAAGGCTCTCTATGAGTGGAGCGGGGATGCCATCGCGGTTTCGTGTGGCATTGTTTTCGACTTACCGATACATGTTATGTTGTTTCTAAGAACGTAACCAGTGTTACAAACACATCTATATCCAACATCTAAATCTTCGCAGCGTCCGTTAGGGCAAAGGTTTGGTCTATTAGCACACTCGTTCACCGCTATGATACAAATAACAACTTATTCAGTGTACTGGCTTTAGTGGAACTTCCTTATGTTGCTAGCAAGAAATTTTTTTTTGCCTCATTGGCTTAACGATTTTACCTTCAATCATTACAAATTAATTTTTTTTGCTACTTTAATCAAGGAGAATCGCTAGCAATGATGATATCCTTTCATGGTCTTTTGTTTCCACTAATACAAATGTGAGGGGTCAAAATAAGTGTTTTCTCGAAAATTAAAGAAAGACTATTCTGGTGTTACTTACGTGGGGGCATGGCGGATGGCACGTCCATTCCACACAGTTTTTCATATTCCCCTAGATTAAGTTTGAAAATGATTGTTAATAGTGAAAGGGTTTGATGAAGTTTTCAGTTGATTTCGAGAAAACAAGATTATAAAAATAAATATGAAAATAAACGATGAAGAGATCCATGTAAGCCAACAAAATGAAGAAAAAGAAGAATTACTAAAAGTGAAAGAATGGAAGGAAAAAAGGAAGGAATTATAGAACTGAAAGAAGAGACGAGAAACGAAGAAAGAAAAGGCAGAAAGAAATGGGGAAAAGTAATTAAAAGAGAAGGGAATATGTATTATTAGAAAGAAAGATAGAACTGAGAGAAAGAAATAAAGAAAAGAAAAGAAACGAAATTTAGAATCCCAACAAGCAGCAGACATTACATAGAAATGCATAGTTCTGGCCACAAAACCACTGACTTACCTGTATTTTTGGCGGGACACCGCTCACAATTCGATCCCCAGCCCTTTGCTTTAGGCATTGAACAGCAACATCCCGCTTTAGTGGTGGTGGTCGTCGAGCCTTTGAAGCAGAACCCATTCATGATGTCCTCATAACAGTAGCCAGGAGTCGCATCTGAGTAAGGCATGAACAAATCAAGTAAGTTTTAAGGTCCATACACACTACAGGTTTTGCTCTGGGGGCCGGGTCCCGAGTCATTTTGCACAGCCAGTACACACAAGAGAGCATGCTACGGGAGCTTGCTGCATGGTGTGTTCATGTTCCTGATATTTTACCAGTTTATCAGAGAGCGTGAGCCCAGGGCAAAATTCTGCTCCCGCCACAACCTTTCTTACATGAAATCTTTGGTACACACGAGCAAAGCGACCCTGGAGCCTTTTCCCAGAGCAAAACCCTGGGTGCGTAGAGACCTTTAAATAATTTAGACTGTCATCCTATCGTTTCATTCCCTTTTTTCTATCATCCGGTCGATTCTTCTTGAATTCGTTTCTCCCATTTTGCCACCGTTTACTCCTTTTTTTCCACTCTAACATTCAAGTGTTGTCATTCCATTCTATTCTTCATCTTATTATCCATTATTCCATCCTATCGCTCTTCCATCCTTCCAATTTTCTATTCTATCATCCTACCTTGTTTTCATTTTTCCATTTTTTCTAACCTCCATTTCATTGCACATTTCCTCTACCGCTTCTATCCTGGAGCTGTGCTTAGTAACTTCCGATGTTCATTATCTATGTTCTACCTTTCCTTTCAACACACCAGTTCTTTGTTTTTCCATCCTTCACGACCCTTCCACCGCTTTGTCGTCCATTTTCCCACCATTTTATTTTTTGCATTGCATCTGAGTGATATACACTTGCGCTCTGCAACCAGTGCAAAATAACACGACTTACCAATACAATACATCTTGTTTACGCTGGCCACGTATCCCTTATTACACACGCACTCATATCCACCATCTGTGTTCACGCATCTACCATTGGTACAAATGTTAGGAACTGTTTCGCACTCGTTTATATCTTTAAATGAAAAATAACACACAGGATCTCAGGTCTTTGCTAGACTACGAGTGGCTGCATGCGTTATAAAAGAAGTAAAGAAATCAGATTGTTAGTTGAGCATTAGCTGTCGCCCCTATCGAAAGAACATCGAATCTATGGTAGATTATATTTTACTGTGAAGAATTTAAGAAAACAAGAAAAAGCATAACTTCCATGCAGCTGCGACTCGTTTTGGATGCAGCTTGTGTATTGTGAGGAAATTGCCTCTCTGAGTAACGTCTTCAGAAGGAGAATTAAATGAAGCCAAAGGATTTTATGCAGTTTTTATGTCGATGATCTTGTATGAAAAACAATCTTCAGTTTTGCGAGTCTTACCGATAACTAAGGTTAGAACGTAACGGTTGTCTTTTCGAGGGAAGAACGAAAGGATTGAGAAATTGCTGATGGTTCTGGTGATTGCAGAGGAGTTGAGTGTCTTAATCTTTAGTGGAGCCGCATGGTAACGGAGTTTAAGAACTAAACAAAACAACAAGGGATTATTTTAAAGATGAACGAAGCAGGGAAGGCGACTTTTAAGATCAAGTTAGAGAGGTAAAACGCATGCTTAAAAACAATTGAAACTGCTGAATAAGATTAGAAAAAGCATTGAACAACGGAATAAAAATAACAGCAAGAGAGCGTAAATAAGAGAGGGAACCTTCTTAATATCGCGCGCGACATGTGAATTCCCTGTTGGACTATTTTTAGCATTTGCATGCAGTTAACTTTCGCCTTACCCTACTCCCGTGCGTCACAAATTGTGTGCCTCATCCCATTCCCGTGCGCCATAATTTGACACTTCAGATCAAAGCACAATTTTTGACGCACGGGAGTAAGGCGAAAGTTAACTGCATGCGAATGCTAAAAAATAGCAGCGAATTCACATTTCAAAAGTTTAAAGAAAGACTAGGCACGAATTCAATGGTTTTGTCTCCAAAATTAATCCCAGAATTCAATGCAAGATAGTGGTACTGTTCTGATCTTGTCCCTGAATTCAGTCCCACAAGTCAGTGCGGCACGAGTTCGTCTCCAGTCCTTCGTTGAATTTCGAAAAAGCGAATAGAGGCCCACGGAAGAGCGATAAGGTTAGAATAGTTTTACGCATGCGTGGTTTGGTGTACTTACCGACGCACGTTTTGGAGACTGGGTCCAGTTTCTTGCCTTTCTCGCAAACACACTTGTAGCTGCCCACTGTGTTTGTGCATTTGCCTTTGCCACAGATATTTGGTATTGCCTTGCACTCGTCGATGTCTGTGGAGAGAAATCAAGTTTCCGTATGATTGTGTATGATGATGAATAGATCATATTCACGAGGTCTTCTTCATTGGGAAAATCAACTATTTTTACAAAAATCGGCAAATTTCAAAGATCAAATTCAGTTTTTTGACCAATATTAACCATGCATACGAAAGCATGTTATAGGGTTGGTCGAGTTTGATCAAGTTGTTTGCCCCCTCAGAAATCACGTGACTTATTAGCATCACAACGAGACAATAAACATGGCGGCTGGCGGGAATATAGACGCTTAAATTCCTTGATTTTCTAATCTCATACTAAAAGCTGCTCTGCCCATTACTTTTATTACCTTGGCAAGCCTTGCTCCTGAAGTTCGGCAGAAATCCTCTTTCGCATGGCTCTGTCGAAAAAACAGATTCATGATATTTCAATCCTTATCTCAAAGGTATTAAGTTCGAAAACGAATGCTTTTAGCATGCATACTTTCTCAATGCTATTAAGGGTCATCCAAATTTATCACGCAGATATTACTCAGCAAAGATGACCTCCGATGAATGATTAGGAAACAGACGTCTGCAATTGCAAATAAATTATGCCTCCTTATAACCCTTTTTAAGACAAAAAAGGACAAAAGACGTGGTATTTTGTTAAGTTTTTTCCAACACAGCGCTATTATGGGGTCACATACGTCAATGAGGATGTAGAATGTTCTAAATTTTTACAGTGAATTGTGTCTAAGATACGGAATCCGAATTTCAAAATGTGGAATCCACAATCCAGGATAGGATATCCGGATTATCTAAGATCTGGCAATCCCGACCCGAATATAATTAATAATTCTTCTTCGTCATACATACCTGGTTTAGGTTTACATCTTTCGCATGGGTTTCCCCAGGCTTTTCCAACTGTTGCGCAACACAAATTACGTGTGCAAACTATGCCAACGAGCTGGTTATGACACATCTTGTTCTTTATCACTGTGTAGCAAGGTCCCGTTCTGTAATCTGCCATCAGGAAAAAACAGACGTGACAATGACAGATTATCAAAATCTTTTTGGATGGATGAAATATCCGCCATATGTATGTAATTCCCTTTGGGGAGCACGTTTGCCGAAAAAAAATCGTTGCAAAGTACTTCTTGGAGATTTCAGAATTGTATTAGGGAAGGTTTTGAAGGTGAAGGCGTTATGTAGAGGCATATCCAGGGAATCCTTTTGAGGTGCGCGTGTGCCGAAAGTTGTTGCAATAAGTCTGTACTTCTTTGAGATTTCAGAGTTGTTTTAGGGAAGGTAATAGAGGTGTCTTTGGTTGGCAGTTGTTTACCTGCTTGGCAGTGTGTTCCAGTGAAGCCGTAAGGACATGCGCACCTGTCAGGCCCGACACAACGACCTCCATTTAAACAGGGCTGGGTGCAAATAGCTGAAAAATAAACGAAATTAGAAATGAACGAGAAAGAGTGAAAAAGCAGATTGAATTACTGTCGCGGTCTGGAAGATGGAAAATCAGTACGTTAAGCAGACATGATTCTTTGTACGAGATTTTGGCGAGACTCGTCCATTTTGTCTGCATTTCACATATTTATCAAGCGGAGAAAAAGAGAGATTAATTCTTGAACGAACTTGTACCGGATTGCAGAAAGATATGTAAACTAAAGCAAAGTGTTGTGGTGTTTTACTCACGAGTTTCGCAGAATCTTCCAGTGAATCCAGGCTTACACGTACAGACATCGTTTTTGCATGTGCCGCCGTTGAAACATAGAATACTACAATCTCTAGCACCTATATGAAAGTAATAGTTGAAAAAACAAGTGTGACGGAAGGTCTATTAAATTGCAGTAGTTGATAATAACAAATATTTATACAATTAAATATGAAATGACATGAATAAAATCTTCAGCAAAAATAGATCCTCAAACATAATCGTTTCGCGATAAAAAATTATGAGATAGTCACAAAAGTCATGCGGCGATATTCTGATATTAAAAACGGACGTATAGATCCAGTCACTGCACGCCCAGATCCGATCTCGTCCCGAACTTCGCACTCTAAATGCAATCACGAACATCGAACGGCCAAACCTGAGTGGTGCCATATATTCTGGCAGGAACATCGTATAACTAGTTGCAGATGCGTGCATGTCAGAGGTTATAGCACTGTTTTTTACTTTTATTTCATTTTGATTACAAATTAAACTCATGTAAAAGTCGTGCGCAGTCAAGATGCTAGTGTTCATTTTGTAGAAAACTATAAACTATCTATTACCTATTATTCCTGGACATTGAGGCTTAAAGGAACCATCAGGACATCGGCATATGTTTGGCGCAGCACAAACACCTGATCCGCACGAAAACCGGCAAATAGCTGAAGAAGAAAAACAAAACAATATATATCAATAAAGTAGCAACGGACGGTCTATCTCCCAGCGCAGAAAAACAAGGAATCTGTACATGCTAAGATTCAGCCCTGTACAATTCCAGTCCCCTTGGTATTCCCCATAGAAGGGGACCCCTCTTGTTGTTTCCAGATAAGTAAAGGTTGTCTGTCTGTCTGTCTGTCTGTCTTATTAAATCAAGGGATACATAGTCTCAGGTCATCCCTTCCAAAGTTGGCCTGCGTGATACCAGCTCCACAAACTCTTGTTTCATTGAAGTTTGCGTTCATTCAGCACAGCAAAATGGGCACCACGTTTTGTTTCCTTACGTTTTTGTCATCAAGTATTACCAAACGTGACAGTGCTGACAAGCTCAAGATAGTGTGACAATCGTCATGTAATATAACGTGACAACAGTCTTGGTAGTCACACGTGAGACGGTTCATCTAGTGGGAGGAGTCCGTGAAAGAAAGACGTGTTTGATGTCTTTTAATTTTGACTTCAGTATCTATCACTAACTTATCTTTATTGGGGGAAATGAAAAACCGATCAGTAACCTATCTAACCTTCGCGTTTTCATTCTGACCACAAGTTCCTCGAAAGGAAATACAAAAAAGGAATAAAATTCCAATGAACAAAATTAAGGGACTTAACATTAATTATCGGAGGAGAAGGGGGTGCAAATAAGGGGAGGGTCATAATTTTTTATGTACTTCAATAAGGGAGGGATAATGAGAAATGTGATGCTCAATTTTTTTTGGTCCCCCTTTATAGAGAACTCCAAATTTAGTGCCCCCCTAATATCAGTGTTATTGCTATTACACAATTTTTTGGGGCCTACACAATTTTTTGGCCCCCCTTTTTTAGTGCACAAAAATGTCCCCCCCCCCGTAAAGAATGACCGGTTCCTAACATATTTTTACTTTTATTTTTGGAATGGGTTGCTGCCCAGGTGGGGGATATTCAACCAAATTTGACTCATTTTTCTTTCTGCAGGTGGGGAATTTTAACAGGAATTACCTGAAAAAATACAAATGCCCCACATATGACCGACCCCTCCCTCCCTTCCCTTGGGCTTTAAACATTGATACACGCATAACGCATGTTGCCAAAAATTTGATCCGAAACCCGATTAAGTTTCCATCCCAAGCGTTGGACAAAAACCCATTATATTGCAGTTAATAGTCGCACGTCAACACATCTTCCTAGGAGAGGTGTTGAAGATAAAATCTAAATTTGAAATTTGAAAATCAATTAGGTGACAAAAATATGAAAAGAATGTTAATTCCTGAGGACCTTTTAGGGCCAGAGGTTTTAAGGGTTGGCTATTCATTAGTGACGTCTTCTACTGTGTGTTGACGTGAATTTAAACCCGGCAAGTTAAGCCAGGTTTCTTTCATTGCCAGGAACTAATTAACGTTCGTAAAGGTTAAGAAAAGGTGGTTAGCAGGGAAAGAAAGGGCAGAAAAATTTATCCTTTTCATTCGTCTTTCTTTCTCCGAGTACAACCGCTTGTTACCCTTCCTCTTTATGCGTAACAAGCAATGGTATTTCGGCTCGTATGGCCGTTGCTCATGAGAACAGAACATAAACGAGAATTCATAGTAGCCTGCGGAAAAGTAGAAAAGTTTTCTGTACGTAGCCTGCGCGTGGAACAGTTCGGATGCAAAGTAGGCTATCTGTGCGCGGTCTACCCGTAACATGCAGTAGCCCCGCTCTGTCGCGACATCAAACTTCATAGTTCCTCCCACCTACTAAAGTATGTTATTTAACGAATATGATTCGATGTGAGGAAGTGTAGTGGCAGCTAATTGACAAGCGAAGCTAATAATATGGGTTGGCAAACCGAATACAGTAACATTTCGGCCTGAGGGCCGAAATAAAAAACGGGTGTACACCTATTTCAAAAAAGGTTGTCGGTCAGACATCTGAAATCTTTGTCCGAGAGGAATTGAGGGCACGTGAAGTTATTTTTAAGTTAACTTTTATTTTCAAAGACTAATTTATTCCAGTCATTTTCAGATTCTTGGTCGCACGCATGGCAGAGGTTGCTTCTAGATGGCACACCCAAAGTATCACCTTTTTGGAAAATGCAAAAACTACTTCCAGATGGAGTGTCGAGAAGGAAAGAGAGTACATCACGTATTTCTCAATCCAGTCTGACGTAATGGTTCTTGCGGTTAGAAAAAATGAAGACACGGAGAGACGAAAACGAAAAGCAAGAGAATCATTAGGCGAATTAAGGTCAAACCCTGTCCAGTGTTAAGGAAGGTAAACTTGGAATATTTTCAAATATTCATCGCTTCTAAACCCACAATGCTGCTATGCGGTTTGCTAGACAAATGGAAAAAAGCTGTTACAAAATTGAAAATTATTGAATCAGATCAATTTATCAATTTGTTCGGAATTTTCAGAAAATCCGGATCAAAAGGTTCGAAATGGTGTTATAGAAAATGTATTTCCCAAAAGAATTACCTTCAATTTTTCTTTAAACTTCTTCAAGTTTTTGTCTTTGGTTGTTTCTGATACGCCCCCAACTAAGCATTATTTATTTAGCTGTATTTTATTTGTAGACAAATTAGTCTATGACATCAGACTGTTCATGTTGATTTTCTTAATGTCGGTCCTAATGCAAAACACTTTGGGATGGGATGTAAAAGTAGAGAGTTCAGAGTATTTGGAAGTGACTGTTGTAGTAAAAGAAAGATCACCACATCATTTACGTTCGTTCACAATTGCTTCAAGGTAACAGTCTGGTCCAAATTGACAAGAAAGCCATGTCTAGAGAAAGTTGTTATGGATCTCTAACTTGTACAACAGCAATTGGTTGGCTATTTGAACCCTCTTCACAAAAGAGTGCCTTTTAAGTCAGGTGAAATGAAAGGTCATCTGATGATTAAATGCGTCGATTTTCATAAACGTCTACTGGAAACCAAATCTGTTTTGTTAAGCGTGCTTTCTACTTTAAAACGTATATTGTTATCGTCCACGTTGACCTGTACTTGAATTTGGCAGGACGATAACACTGAAGGTGAGTTATTTCAATTCTACAGAAAGTCGCAATTCTGTATGTAACTGTAGATGAGTCAGGTAGCATTTCTTCTTACAACAAATCAACTGAACTGGAATAAATTCGGAGTAGCACACATAGCAGGGGCGGATCCAGGAATTTTTTTAGGGAGGGGTGCACCATTTATGTTCGGGACTCCAGCACCAAAAATAGATAATAAAGCCATAAGTGACTGTATATTGCTCATCTATGGGGGGTGGGGGTGCGCACTGCCTGCACCCCTCCCCTTTATCCGCCCCCGTAAAGTATTCTAGAGGTGCCATTAAGATAACATCTGCAGCTCAAAAGTTCTTTCAATATCTAGAAACTGGCTCATGAACGTATTCGGCTCGCACTTTTAGACTTAAAGAAAATTTTCCCGTCGTTAAATGTAATGTAATGGTTTGAACTAAACTATAAAACGTTAGATAAAAGCAATTTCACTAAAGTAGGAAGATCTGTTTTTGTTTTGAAAGTGTTTCTCATCTTATCTTATTCTACTTCTCAAAGATAACCAGGAAATTTTAGCCTTCGACACTTTGGAGTTTGAGTAAATTTGGTAAAGTAAAGGAGTAAGAAACAACAAGACTACAAGATTCTTGGATGCGCTTTTATAAAAGGGCAGCACTAACACTGAATCGTATTCATTTTGTAATTATTCACGGCATCTGCTAAACACATCTCGTCTGGTACCAGTTTATTTTGCAGTTCACTTAGTGTTCCACGTCAAGGAGTGGGTGTGTTAAGAATCCCACTTTCTTCAGTTAATTAAGATGTCAAAAACTCATGGCTTTAGAGCTCGGTTGCACACTCTGATCAAAGCTAGGCCAACATTTCTGTAGAATGAAGAAAATGTGTTTCCTAACTGTTGACAAATACTTGCGAAATCATGAAGACTAGAGACTCAAGTACCTTCTTAGAGGTCAATTAAGAGATCTTGGCGTTAAGGGCGAAGGAATTACAGCCAAAGGAAAACATGGCACTACACGACCCCTGAGAGAATTGAAATAGGAAAGCTCATGCAGTTTCACCATTGGTAAACTTGAACGTACAAGAGGTGAATATATTTTGCCTGGTATTAATAAAAAGGGGTTGACCAATCATCGGAATTAACCATGGCATTAGAATACCAGGATTAATCACATAAATCTGTATGGCAAACTCTCAAGAATTCTCCCATGTTATTTTAATCCCCGTGATATATTAATCCAAACGTCGTCATGTCTGGGCCACGGCCCGCTAAGACCTGTTCTAGTCCTTCGTTGGTACGGGTGCCTTGCGTGGAAAGAGCGGGTTTGGTTGTGGTATGTAACTCTGGAGCAGCCGAATGTAATGGGCGGAGATATTTCAGACACTAAAAGCCTTGGGGCCGTATTGGACTTCTGTGGAAGTTTAGGTTTATCAAGGTTGAATGTTGGCCTCCACGCTAGGGAGAATTTCCAGGAGAGACAATATTGTTTGGAAGATTTAAATAGCTTCAAAGAAATTACATAAACTGTTAGTTTGTCGTGATCAGCTAAAGGCAACAAGTCGTCCGCGTAGGATTCCCCTCATACACCGAGTAGTTCTGACAGAGTTTTTTTTTTTTTTTTTGCGTATTACCAGTGACAGCTGAATGAACTTGATATAGAACTTGCTGTAATAGCACTCCTTTAGCTATACATGCAATTGACAAAACACCATTGAGTAGTTCAACATCTTATTACATGGCAAGTGTCCTATTGACAACCTATTTTCCTGGCGATAACCCGGGGGTGATAAAATGCTACTCAAAAATCTGGAATACCCATTATTATTAACAAACGTCGAGCTGCCGCACATCATGGTGCTTTCCTGTTCCCCTGATTTGTACGAAAACGTCTTTAAGAAAGCATGAAGGAAATATTAGGAGATTCGTTTACTTGTCCGAATCGTTCTTTTTCACGGTGTTTTTGGTCGTATTAGAAATGTTTTGAAAAGTTTCGAATTCCAGGCAATTCAAAAAGGGAAACGTTGGAGTTCATTTTAATTGCGCTGATTCCATTCACGACACTTCTATCAAAAATTTGTAACTTGATAATTGCTGATTTTCATCCCCCCATCGTATCCATTTGGAACTACAGAGTATTGCCTTCCCAGTCATAATTTGGTTTCATACATGCATACAGACACGGAATCATTAGCAATTCATTAATTTGTAATAGTTTACTTACGAACAATGCACAATCCTACTGACGATCGTTGCTGCCAGCCAGAACAGCAGCGGGGACCCTGTGCAGCGCCACAAACGTTGGGCCTGTGGGAATCATTACATGATCTACTTTAATATTAAATCCCTGAATATAAGCTGCTAAATTAAAATGGATTAATCAACTTTCGCTTAATAAAAGCTAAAGGTATTCACGATTAGGAGGAGATAAGAATAGAATAGCCAGAAAAGCCATTTAAGATGCAAAAAAATCCGTAATTTACGGTTTTCAATAGAAGACTGCGACAGGAATGTCGATGCAACACAATATTCTAGCATTCCCTTAAGTGAAGCTAGACGATGCTTGATAAAATTCCTTAACTTTTGATGATTTCCTGACACGTACAGAGCTAGAAAGACAGTCATTTAATGGCTTGTCACAGTCTATTTATCGCTTGTTGAATGAATTAGGCGAAGTAATAGCAAACTTAAGAAAGCATTAAACATTTGCACGGCAAAAACGCAAAACAGAAAAACTCATGGAATTTATTTCAGACCGCAACAAATGTATAAAAGAAGAGAAAATGTCGTTCATCTTGTCATCTTACCCTTTAAGTATTTTGTACTGTTTCCGTGGTCCTCTACCTTGGAATCCAATGTTCCCATTGCCCGGTCGACGTTGCGATAAAGTTTGGGCCACAAATAATAAGCTGATAATAATTCTAAAGATCATTTCTTGTCTCATTGTTATTCCACGACTGCCTCACGACCAAGATGTAGTTAGATGTCCGTTTTGACTGTGTCAAACAGATCACTTATAATCCTTGGCAGTGCAGGCGGGTTGTCCTTATTTGTAAATCTGTCGTCTATGGACTGAAATTCAGATCCCTCGATATTCCAAACCTTTTATAGATGTTCCTTTTCGAAACTCAGTGGCAAAAGCTCGGCGAGAAATCCAACAACACAGTTGAAGTTGGGGTTAACCCAAATGCGGCAAATCACTTCTCTCGAATTCGTATCAACGTGAATTTAAGAGGGGAATTTCAAGGCGAAGATTCGAGTCTGGAAAGCCACAAAGCCTTTAAGATCCCTTCCAGAGACGGTGCCGAAGAGAGTTGGGATCACTCCAAGTGTCGTTGCTTCTGAGGAATTAGACTCACATAGTTTCGGTGCATCGAGTTCAAATGTCATCCGACAGACAACAGGGAGAAATAAGATATTCCAAAGGAATTGAATTTGATAAACTCATTTTTTATGATATTTGATATGTACAACGGGTGTATTGTAAATAAAAGCTTTTCCAAAAACTTATTTAGAGCAGTTGCGGTGAGAGCGTGCGGCGCAAAAAGCCGTCTTCAAAGTAATTATTTCCAAAGAAAATCGATGTAGGATTATTGACGCAGGAATGAAGAAATTTGTACAGTGTACACGATTAGAGGGCTATGGACGGGATGAAATTCTCCTTGCTCTGCCCCGGAAGGTCTCATTTCGGTTCTGGTACACCTATTAAAGAGCGTGACAAGAGTGTGACTCACCAGACAGTTAACTTATATTATTTGCACGAACTTCATCACGATAGGAGATGTCTATTACAAACACAAACAATGGATATAATTTGTATGCCATTCGGTTACCTTGGCTGCTACTCCCAAGAGATCTGGGTGGTCGGGGCATGGCTACTTAACTGCACCCTTTGCCCGAGGTCTGGATTGTGTTCCAGTGTTCCAATCTCGATATAGGGTTTTCCCTTTATCAAAACGAATAGTCACGTATCTTCCCCATTAAATAGACAAGTTTTCCGAGTAAGGAAAATATAACCACCTCAGTCAGTGTCCTATATATTGGGAGGGGCCTTCGGAAAATGCATTCTGTTTACGGGCTGAGGTAAATCCTGGTTCTAAATGAATTGGCCGTGGGTCCAATGGCTAGGAACGTTGATTTGTCGCCGGATCAAGCAGGTTTTGTTTTTATGGGTCTGTTTTTAGTGTCTCAAGTGCTGTGGTGCACATACTCGCTTTGTGAATACGTGCAGTTGAAACAAAAGGATCCCGATTCTCGCAGTTCTCGAAGTCAGACGCACTAACTTCAAGGACTCTGAAACTAGAAATTTCTCTAAAAATACCGCAACTTAATTCAAGTAAGTGCATTTTTCACCCTGACCTTAAATATCTACGCCATTTTCTCTAGACATTATGGACTGCCAATGATCGATTACGGTCAAGAAGTGGTCAAAAAACCAGCGATTGGAATGTCGGCATTCAAGCCATACCCATGTCTAGTGGTCATGAGGCCATGTCAGTCGCTCGAGAGTGCGTAGGCAACAAATAAAAATTCGCGCGCGTAAATCGCCCGCCGGTTGGCTCAGTTGGTTGGAGCATCGGACTGTTGTGCGGGAGGTCCGTGGGTTCAAGCTCCGGCCGGACCAACACTCAGGGTCTTAAAATAACTGAGGAGAAAGTGCTGCCTTTGTAACTACATCTGCAAATGGTTAAACCTTCAGGTGGCTCGGATAATCTTGTCCCACATAAACACCATCATAAACTGGCTGTTTTAGCCAAAGTTTCTTGCATTACTTGAATTTGATTCCAAAATTTTTATATGCTGTTAAAAATCCAAACAGAATTTACAAATCGGTTTGCGATTGGAATCTCGAGTGTACAGTTCTAGCAGACTTCGGTTTGCCTTGTGGGACGTAGCAAAAGTAACTATGGAGTTTCGGAACCATGAATAACGGTTGATTCATTTTATTTATTTTATCTTAAACTTTATATCACTAGAGCCGTTTGAAGAGAAACTCGGTGAAATAATTCTTTAATTGTTCAGGTTTAAACAAGAGTTCTTTATTTTCACTCGAGAGGCCGGAATTAGTAAGAAAACGTGTTCTCTGACAAACCTCGTATTTCACTAATCAACAGTTAGGGCGTGGCGCTCGCAAGTCAAGTCTTGACTTGTGAGCGCCACGCATTCAGTGAATCTCTATCCCCTAATACTATCGCATTATAAAGTTAACGATCAGAGATAGCTAGCTAAAGCTTTCTTAGTAATCATTCCATCAGATCTTTGATCCTAGTTTTCACGAGGCCGCAGACGAGCAATAAACCGATCGATTTTCTGAAACACGGAATGGCTAAATGAATTAAACGTGCATGCCAAGGCCTTTCTGGCACGCTGGGACTAAAGGCGGGTCTACGAACCTTTGCATACACGTGCAAGTTTGGCAATTACTCAAAGATCCATTTAATTCCGTGCTTCGAAGTTTTGGCCAAGCGGTCTGCCGTCTCCGGATACATCTCAAACGAAGAGCCTCATCCCCACGAGCAGTTTGAAACGGGGGAAAAGGTTACGTCATAGCTCAAAAGGTCTTGATCCATGGCCAGGAGCTTTAACGAGAAACTTCTGCAACTTTTTAATTCAGAATCCATATGATCCACTCTAACGGTGACCCATGGACTTAAGCACTTAGCGCGGATCCAGATATTTAAACTATGTCGACAGAGGAAACATGATGCAGTTCTTGTCGAGTGATTTTTAATGTCTTTAAGAGGGGCAATAGTAGCAGCTGATTAAGAATGCGCTTTTTTATTCGGGGTAAGGGACTGAGAGAAAAATATTTCGGCACCAGTGATTTTTCAACCGTTAACGAGTTCCCCTTTTTGTGGCTCAGTCTCTCCTGCATGCCATCAGCAATAACGCCAGGACTCTACCTCAGTATTTCTACAACCTGCAAATGTCCTGGCATTATCCCTGGACTAATATTCAATCGATCCGGATAGGATTATGGACAGA